>CM070106.1:892500-1070000 GCA_036178185.1 Liparis tanakae | reverse complement strand
CCGCCTCCTCCTTCGCCTCCTCCTTCGCCTCCTCCTTCGCCTCCTCCCACCCTTCCGCCGCCGCATGTCGCTACGCCGGCAACCTGAGCGCTCTCACGTGAGCCGCTGGCGAAGTAGAGCGTCACGCAGCGAGACCGACGGCTTCGGTTACACGGGAGCAACAAAAGCCCTCCTCCTCTCACGAGGAGGAGTTACCCCCCCCCCCCCCCCCGGCCTTCTGAGTCATTGATGTTGTTATTAATGTGTTATGAAGCATAGGGGTAATGTTTACTCTATGCAAATGTAAATGGCAAGAATGAATGTATGTTCATGAGAGTGACTGTATGTTAGTATTATAGATCCACGGAGCCGGTTGAAATCTGTGACGCGACTTACAATAACAAGGGACTTTTATTGTGAAGGTGACTTTAATACCGAAAATAATAGACGGGAATTTAATTGTGAAAATACTTGACCGGAAATGACGTTTTGACCCCGAGTGACAAAACTCTGCGAAGAAGACACATCTTTCTCTTCCACTGGGATTCTCGACGCCGAAGGAGGGCGGAGGAGCCGATGAACACCACGATGTGAGGCTTGACTGTTTGTTTTTCACTTCCTGCCATTAAATGTTGATAACTTAATTCACGCGCGTCCAGAAGCCTGTTTTCCACCACCTGCCAAGTGCCCTGTTTCAGAACACCTTCCAGAACCCAACTCCTCTTCAGCTTCTTCACCTTCAGCGAGGCCAAAGAAATGCTCTCTGCCTCCCTCTGAATTTCAGCTATGCGGTTCACACAAACGAGCGTGTCTGAGTTTACGCATCGGCGAAAGAAACCGAGAGACGACGAAGAAGAAATGACATGAGTGGAAACAGAAACATTCTTTTGTAAATATCTGGACGGTTCACATACATGTGGTGTTCCCCCCCGTGCAGAACCAGAGCTATTCTCAGCCCACGGTATTGAACCGCCGCGCACTAAAATGATTTATCCCCCCTTTTGCAGACATAATTCAGTATATATTGAGCTGCAACAGGAGAGAACTGAGGTTTCAGCTCTTTTTCAACAAACTTGATAATCCCTGAGTGAATCTATTCCCTCAAAAGTATTCCCTTCAGTTGGAACGTATTGATCGTGATGTTGCCAAACCCACGTTACAGGCAACGTTACGGTACGGACCTAACGATCAGCATCGTGTATCCGTCGTGAATACGGTTACGTGCCCTATGTCCCTCTGCAGGACGATACGGGCTGAAGGTATCACAGGAGGCGTCTCTGCAGCCGCTCATGTCATCCTGCACAGATGGCAGGACACCATGCCCAGCAGACAGCAGGAGCTCCCGGAAGTGGAGGAAGAGGAACGCAAGAGCGATGGAGGATGGGGAAGAGTAATTACAAAGAGGGGCGACATGAAAGAGAATCTGAAGGGCGACGAAGAAAAAAAATAGGAACGATGAAGATGAAAAAAAAAGAAAAATGTTTAGACTGTACCCCCCCCATCTCTTCCTCATCCTCCTCCTCCTCCCCCAGAGAACAAAAGGGGGGGGAGACAGAAAATAGAGAGTGAAAACGGCGAAGAGTCGGCAGCTCCAGGCAGATACGATGTCACACAAAGAAAATGCAAGTGGAAACGAGGAGGAGGGCGGGAGTGTTTGTCGAGTCCTGCCGCGCCGGTCGGTTTGAAGGGCGAGTCGCGTGTCTCGTTTCATCCCAGGAAACATCTTTCCCCGTCTCTCTCTCTCCGTCTCGCGGAGCGTCGACTCCGCACGCCTCTTCCCTCCTTACTCCGGAAAAATAACCCGAAGCAGACAGAAAATGTGTTTCCGTGGGCGTCCCGGGACTCTCGCCGACTTAAAGGTGTTTGTACATTTCAAGCCGTGATATGCACAAGACGCTTAAGACCACCTGCAGCTGAAAGTTCACATGCACAATCATTTCAATTGATGCACAGGCGTACAGTTTGGATTGTGTGTGTGTGTGTGTGTGTGTGTGTGTGTGTGTGTGTGTGCAGCACCGTGGGGAGCTGCTGGGGATTCACTGGCTTCAAGGTTCAAGGTTCACGTTTTTTTTTTTGCCATCTGTGCCTAGACCAGCAGTCCGGACACATCAGAGTTGTTTTTGCAGAGCTCTCCGAGTCAAGAGATACAAAACAAACACATTATAATGATAATAATAATATTCATAATAATAGTAACAGTAATAGTAATAGAAATGTGAAATATATATTTTACAGGGTTCTTACACATTTTGATCGATGGATTTCCAGGACTTTTCCATGACTTTTCACCAAATTTCCATAACCAAACTGAAATCTCGGTATAAACATGAACAATTTTGAAAATGTTGCGCATTGATGCCGGCTTATATTTTGAGCGTCTTTCTTTAAAAATCACATTCATTATTTCAAACTCGGTGTAAATGAACATGTGATTATAACAAATTTCCATGACTATTCCAAAACTTTTATGAATTAAGTTTTTTCCATGACTTTTCCAGGCCTGGAAATGACCATTTAAAAATTCCATGACTTTTCCAGGTTTTCCATGAGCGTACGAACCCTGATTTTAAAAAGCACTGTACAAAAAACAGTGTGGTAAAGTGTATGCAGTATTAACAGTATTAACAGTATTAGTTAAGTTAAGTAAATTAGTATTAACTTAACCCGCGTTGTTTTCCCGGTTGAAGGAAACTCGCCCTTCAGGTGAGAGTCCCCTCTCTCCAACTACAGTCGGCTGTTTTCTCCAGATAACCCCCCCCCCCCCCCCCCGCATCATTTTTATATTTCATGCATTTCTCTCGGATGCTTCTTTACCCGGCGTCCTCCCAGTGAGCGAGCAGCTACTTACAAGGCCGCGTCGATACGACCTACGACCTCTAGAAGTGACCTTCACTGGGCCACTCTGCACGTTGGTCCACCACAAACTTATTGGGGGACGTCGTTAGCACACCTTGGCAGGCAGGTGCTCGCCCGCCATCTGTGCTCGTGAAGCACCGCGCGCCCCGTCAGCACGCGCCTCTGCATGTGTAACGCCCTGTGAGCTCAGAACGTCATGCGGAGCAGGTTGCTCCTCCCATCCGCCTGTAGGAAGGAAAACGCTGGCGGGTTCATTTCCCCTCTGCGCCGTACGCTCCGGACCAAACGGATCTCCGTGTCACGAGAGGCAATAAGGCGGACGCAACCTCGATGTAAATAACCCCTTAAAAGGTTTATTGTTTTGTGTTTATTGCCTTATGTTGCATCCACTCTATTGGTTTTGATATATGCCTTTTTGTATTGTATTGCTTTAATGATTTTGTATATGTTTTAATCTACTTCCACTTTGAGCTAAATTTGACTTTTATTTTGAAATGTTAAAATTATTTTATGTTAATTAAAAATAAACTTGACGGTACGGCTAAGTGATGGACGGATGCGCATTGGATTTCAAGTTTTAGTTGTTTTAGTTAGGGTGACCAGACGTCCTCTTCCCCCGGACATGTCCTCTTTTTGAGACCCAAAAAAATCGTCCGGCAGGGATTCCAAAACGTCCGGGATTTTTCTTCGTTGGATATTTGTGTTTCTCTGGGTCTTTCACAAACTAGTTTTTACCCCTTACACGTTTTGTAAATGGTATCTCCCTTACGGTCCACCTGAACAGTCATTGGTCGACTGATCTCAGTGTTGCGAGATACATGACATTTATCCCCCTTTTAGGCATGTATATCACAAAACAGGCAGAATAAGAGAGATGCTAATCGCTCCCCCCCCCATACGAGGCTAACGCTCTTACGGTGGTGACAAGGTCATTTTCATTTAAGAGTTTTGGTTCATGTTCACACTACAAAAGAACGAAAATAAAGAAGTTCACCAGCAGTAAGTCTCACGCCCAATGAAATACGTGGATCCGTTACACTCGACGTTTGGGTTATCGGCTCCATGGACTGACAGGTACACATGGAGGCATTGTGCAGGATGAAGATGTAGACGCGTAGCCTGGATACCAGAGCGAGCTTAGCCCCGCCCTCAACATGTTCGGTCGTGAAGTTGGGTCTGGCATCGCTCCATTGGGGAGAAATGATCTCCGGTCAGATATCGGTCGGACCAATCAAATTATCAGGGCGGGCTTTATACGATGGCGGACAGATGATCCACAGGAACGTAACCAACACGTCATCAAAAGGCGCTTGGGTTGAATTTGTTTACAACAAACATGGCTGCCGCTGGAGAGCTAAGATGTGTAGATTCCTCCATCGAGTCTGTTTTAGAAGACCTCCACAGAGCTTTTATTTTGAAAGAGGAACAGAGAAACGCCATCAAGGTGTTTGTAGATCCAAAACTACGCGTCGCTTAAACTACGTCACGTACTGCGATGCTCTGATTGGTTGTAGCTCTATCCAATTGAGAAGAGGCCTTTTCTTTCCTGGTTGGGTTGAGACACGCCCCTTAACCACAGCCCAACGGAGCGGATCAGACCCATTCTGACTAGAACTATGAGGATGACGTCGTCAGGCTCGTAGACGCGGGCAGATCTAAAACAACGTGGGTATTAGTTGATTGATGGTCGCGGCGCCCCCACGTGAGGAGAAGGATTGTGAAAATGTGAAGGAGAAGAAAAATTGAAAAAAAGATGGAGCTCTTTCTAGAATAGACTGAAGACTCATGGCGGGATGAGATTCACGGCGAGGCGGGGACGGTGTTTAGTGGCGGGCAGTCAGTCGTGAGGCATGTACCAGGAACTACAAGCGAGGGAAGTGACTTCTACTCCCCCTCATCTCGTACCAATCACAACATATCGGCCCGCGCTCAGAACCGACCCGGCTCTACTCCATGTAACATGAGAGGAGCGTCTCTCCAGCTCTAAAAGCCCTTGATGAACTTTTCAAAGCAGTTCCACATCAGCGGAGACAGAAGGGACTAAGCTGCCACCGCCGACGTCTGTGTCACTGATAACACGTTTAATGAGGGACTCGGGGAAGTGGTCCTCGTTCTCTGCCGTTCTGTCTGTGCACATCCGTCTCCACGCGTCTCTTTCTCCTGCGTCGCGGCTTTAAAGGAGGATTCAGACGGCTCTGTTGTTATTCCTGGAGCACAATGGATCGCTCGCTGTAATGTAATCAAACCCTCTTCCTTGCTTTTAGCTGGCCCCTCCCTCCCTCCCTCCCTCCCTCCCTCCCTCTCTCTCTCACTCCCTCTCCCCCTTCCCTCCAGCTCCCCCTCCCATTCTACAGAATGAGTGTAAGCGGTGCCTATGGCAGACACAGGCACCGCTCCTCTCAAAGGCTCCATTGACGGGTGTTTACTTTAGGCCAGGTCCACCTCAATCCGCCCCTCCAGGCTTCTCGGGTTCTGCATGAACGAGTCCCTCCCTGATCGCAGTGCAAGTGTGAGTGTGTGTGTGTGTGTGTGTGTGTGTGTGTGTGCAACAGCCAAGCGACTTGTGACTCCGTCACCTCGAGCTCGTCCCTCTACATCCAGACGGTTTGCTGTCCTGGCTCCTGATTGGTGGAACGAGACGGAAACTGAAAACGCACCTTTTCCGACTATATCTGGATTAAAACACAGATTATCACTTCAGTGGCTCTTAAATATCTTATTATGGTACTTTTTTAGTTTGACTATGTTGAGGAAATGTTACTTTCTGTATTCTTGTTGTTCTTAGTTTGTCCTCTAGGTTGAAATGCACTTATTGCAAGTCTCTTTGGATAAAAGCGTCTGCTAAATGACATGTGATGTCATGTAATGTCTGCATCTCTTATCTCACATTTACATATTTGTGATGTAATGTAATGTAATGTAATGTAATGTAATGTGCGCCTGTGCATTCACTCTAGTGTGTGTGAGATCGCTGACATTCGGCGATGATGTCGGCTGTGATGCCGGGCTCCGGCGGTGTCAGGTAGAACTCGCTGCGTGTTTTCAAAGGAAATTATCATTAATTTGAGAGCGGTGTGTGGAACAATACTTTTTTTTATTTAATTTTTTTAAAACGAGGACTGAAAATGAGAGTAAATTAGATGCGCCGCACGCCAAGACCAACAGGCACTTAGTGCGCTCGCTAAGCTGAAATTCATATTCTTTGCTAAACACCGGGATGAAACGACAATAATTGAGCCGTGGCTGTCCTCGCGGTCGAGGAGGGGAGGGGCCGGGCGCCACGAGGCCCGTTCTGCTGTAATTTTCTCATTCACGGCGCACGTCAAATACCAAATACCTATCATTAAAGCTGAACGACGGCGGCTGAGTTTCAGCAAATGACTCCGTGGACCGATCATCTGGGCACAGCAGACACGGGGCCCTTTAAGGGATCCTGCCAGCTCCCCACCAGCCACACTGCAAAAGTCACACACACACACACACACACACACACACCGAGACGGCAACGTGCACACACACACACACACACACACACACACACACACACACAAATCCTCTTTCGGGAATCAATAATTCAGCTAAAGAGAAGCACATGCTACGCCCCGCTGCACTAATCAATAGAAAGCCAAATGTTATCTTTTCATCTCATTCTGTGACTTTCACATTCTAATCCAGGCTCAGTCGGAGACGGCCGTTCATTTGGAACAACGCAGACATGCAGAAGGAATGAAGGGATCCCGGATTCAGCGGCCGCCTCCGTTGACGCCGCTCGCCGCTCGCCGCTCCGTTAGCCGTAACCGGGGGCAGATGCTCCGTGAACTCTCAATGCGCAGAATCCCAAATATGTCATGAGATGGAGGCGAGAGACGGAGAACGGCAACACCGTAGTGTGCGTTGCGCCCCGCCCCCCCCCCCCCCCCCCTTCGGATCGCTACACGGTATTTACCCCCCCCACGCACACACACACACACACACACACACACACACACACACACACACACACACACACACACACACGTCTCTTGGGAGAGTGAGGCCATACCTCGAGAATGCAGCGATGAAGATAAACGGGGAGACCTGTGTGTGATTTGTAAAAGGCGGACTTTGGAGAGAATTATCGTGTCGGCGGCGCCGGAGTGACCGCCGTGGGGTTTGGTGGAGAGCGTGCACCGAAAACGTGGAAACGCACGCCCCTCCCTCGCCCCTCCCTCCCTCGCCCCAAAGCGGCGGGCCTCGTTTGCGTGACGCCGGACCGGAAGCGGCTCGCTCAAGGATGCATCAACCGCTGACCGAGGCAGGATCGGATCTGCGCTGCCCTTGGGAATGAACTGCAGCATGGGGGGGGGGGGGGGAGGGGGGGCTGTTGCAACAGAGCAGGCGGGAGGAGGAGGGAGGAGGGGAAAAGAAAACTGCAAGGGAGGGAGGAGAGAATGGAGGGGCATGCCCTGATTGAGAGGCCCCCGAGATGAGCAACTCTGAGATATGAGGGGGGGGTGGAAGGAGTAGCGGGGGGAGGGAGGGAGGGAGGGAGGGAGGGAGGGAGGGAGGGAGGGAGGGAGGAGAGGGAAGCCATATGGCGGCAGCACAAATGTATTAAACTATAAATCAGGGCGGGAGCCCCGGACGGCCAGGTGTGGCTGCGGGCTCGTCGTCCTGCTGGAGGCGAACGTCTTCATCATCCGGCTGCGCGTGAAGAGGGATGAAGACTGGTAGTTTTGCTTTATTGTTTTTTTTTTTTTTTTTTATCAATTCATAATTCTCTAACTGCCGTATTCCCCTGATATAGATAGGGGTAATTTGCCACGTTTGAATGTTAATTTCTCTGGCTGAGTGCTCGGAAATGTTCTCCGCTGCTGCCAATAAAACAGAGTTTTGGAAGCGATATCAAAACAATCGTTTCTTTATTTGCACGATGGATGTTTTTTTTTTTTTTTTTCGTGTTGAATAAAGAGTTGGACAAATTCCCCAAATTGAGACGAAAAGCTGTGCAATCGTTTAAACTGCAAATACTTGAGAGGTTTTTAACCATTCCTGTCCTGCAGCATCTATTCCTCGATGCAGGAATGAGAGGAATCCAACATAGGAATGTGACAACAAATACATAAACAATCTCTATCCAACACCGTACCAACCCAATGAGACGTAACTGACGCGTAGTGTTGCCCATCCCGGTGGAAAATAACAGATTCTAATCCCCAAAGTCTTCCATTTTAAGCCCTCGGAGCCGTCTGGGGATCGTGAGCCCGGCCCGCTCCCCGTCACCGTGCCGACCGTCGCCGTGGAGAAAGAGACGGACCGGTTCGTGACCGGTTCGTCCCGGCTCCGCCGAGCGCTCCAGGAACAAGTGAACTAGCAACTTCACGATGTTTCAACCGCACTGGAGCGTTGAAACGACGGCCGACATTCAGCCGGCGGACGCTTCATGGGGAAATAAAACGTGGATCTGGATCCTCTGGGTGTCACATCAAGACATCGTTAGTGTTGCCGGTTGGTGATGGATGGAGGTCACTGGACGGCTCCCAGCTACACGGTCTGGTAGGCTGGACTAACTCCAGTCTTGATCTCTGATCCTTTCCTCAGGGACACACACACACACACACACACACACACACACACACACACACACACACACACACACACGCAGCAACACAGACGTCCAAACTCCAACGAGGTACCTGCCATGTGAAACCGTCACAGCCAAGGCCGGCTATCCATCAAACTCAGGGGGGTGGAGAGGGAGGGATGGGGAAAGGGCAGGGGAGGGAGGGGTTAGGAGGGAGGAAAGGAGGGAGGACACGAGTGTAGGAGTGCATGAGTGGGCTGGAGGAATGCGAGCGGCGTACCTTGGTCTGGAGATAGTGGGGGTAGTAGTAGGTGTACTGAGGGTACATTGGCTGCTGCTCCAACCGCTTGCCCATGTAGCTGGAATCCTTAGCGCCGAGGCAGGGAATGGTGACAGGGGGGGGGGGGCGCACGCTTCCCAGTAGCCGGCGGCGGGATGGAGGCTGCGGGGGAGGCTGGGCGCTTCCTCTCTCGGCCGGCCGCACCGCTCGCTCGCTCGCCGGTCCTCCGGGGGGAAGGCGGGGGCTTGGCGCGCCGGGCAGCAGATGGGCAGAATGTCTGCAGCTGGCGGGGAAGCTCACCGGTCCGTTAGCCTCGGGGCGGATGCTCTCGCTCAGTGTCTCTCTCTCTCTCTCTCGCTCTCTCTCGCTCTCTCTCGCTCTCTCGCTCCCGCTGCCGGGATCAATGGAAATATTTCCACAAGTGCTGGAACCGCGAGGGTGAGGTAGAGGAGGAGGAGGAGGAGGAGGAGGAGGAGAGGAGGAGACGTGAAGAGGCGCAGGTGGCAGCAGCGACTGGCGGTCCTCTCGGTGTTGGAAAACGGGAGAAGGAAGAAGAAGAGGAGGAAGAGGAGGAGGAGGAGGAAAGGGATGGACGAGGAAGACGGGAGAGGACGTGTCGGTTCACTTCTCCGGGAGAGCTGCTTGACTCCAGTCCTCCGATCTGCCTCAGACTCACTGTGGATCGGACTCTCTCTCTCTCTCTCTCTCTCTCTCTCTCTGTGTCCCTCTCTTCCACACACACACTGTCTCTCTCTCTCCCTCTCTCTCTCTCTCTCTCTCTCTCCCTCTCTCTCTCTGTGGTCTGATCCGACGGTGGCTGCGTGCCGTCCTGGTCGACACAGCGGAGATATCCTCAGCACCGGATCGCCGACGGATGCACTTTGTGCGCGGAGCAGAATCTCAACAGCAGACGCAGAAAAAGGGAAGCGATCTCAGTCCGTAGCGGTGGAGCCAGAGGGAGGAAGAGGAGGAGGAGGAGGAGGAGGAGGAGGAGGAGATGGTCCCGGCTGCTGAAACGAGCGTCTATTAAAAATAAAGAATCCACCGGTCGGTTAGCCAATCCACTGGGATCCGGGGGAGACGAGTGAGCAGCGCGGTGACGGCGAAGAAGGAGTCCCTCGTCTTCGATCCTCCCTCTTCCTGCACTTGTGAAATGTGTTCCTTATTCCTCCTCGGCTCTCTCTCTCCCCTAAGCAGCCTGCCTCGCTCTCTCTCCCTCTGTCACACAGGCGCTCTCTCTCTCTCTCGCTCTCTCTCCCTCTGTCACACAGGCGCACTCTCTCTCTCTCTCGCTCTCTCTCCCTCTCCCTCTGTCACACAGTCTCTCTCTCTCGCTCTCTTTCTCTCTCTCTCTCTCTCCCTCTGTCACACAGTTGCTCTCTCTCTCGCGTGCGCTTTCTCTCTCTCCCTCTCTCTCTCTCTTGCTCTCTCTCTCGTGTGCGCTTTCTCTAACACTCAGGCTCTCGCTCTCTCTCTCTCTCTCTCTCTCTCTCTCGCTCTCTCTCTCTCTCTCTCTCTCCTCCACACTGACAAGAAGGAGGCTCGTCCGAGGCTCTCGCTCGCCCCCTCCCCTCCCAGCCGGTAGGAGGGTCTTTTGCAGCTCTGGGCGAGAGAGAGGCTTCCAGACACGGACCGGCGGGCTGCAGCGTTTCCACAACCTGGGAGAACGCCGGGAAGAGGAGTGGAAGAGGGGGGGAGGGGGAGAGAGAAAGAGAGGGAGTGTGTGTGTGTGTGTGTGTGGGGGGGGGGGGCGTCAGCGCGAGCAGTCGATTCCCCCTGCTGGCTGCACACGGAGCTACCGGCTTTAAAAAAACACACACTGTGTCCTCACATTAAACAAACGAGGATTTTTTTGATCTCCGACCAGAGAAGTTGGATTAAGCGTCTCTAATGTTCGCGTCTAAGAAGCTGTGACTTGATATATTTTGAGGACAAGGCCTACTGTATTGCCTTCATCATGTGCTTACCACTGAAGATGCTTAGTGTTGTTTTTGTATTATCTTCTGTTCACACCAGAGTCAAGGGGTGAAGCCAGTTCGCACTGCAGGGTCGACGAAGAGGATGTGCAAAGTCTTCACTTTTGAGAGATCGGATTACAAACGTGTCCAGAAGAGGCAGCGGACCGCAGAGCAGGCGAAGGGGAAACCAGACGAACGGGATGGATCCACCTTGAATGAGCGAGACCGGAAACATTGCGAGAACGTCCCGTCGGTGACCCCGACCTCAGCTCCACGGAAATTAAAAACATGCATGCAGTAGAGCAGTGGTTCTCAAATGGGGGTCCGCGTACCCCTGGGGGTACGTGAAGGCACTCCAGGGGGTACGGGAGATTTAAAAAAAAAAATCTATTTAAAATGACAAATTAATTGAAAAATTAATTAATTAAAATGTGTAGTTAAAAAATCCTTTAAAAATAGTTATTTAATAAATATTTAATAAAACACAAGTGTAAGTTCATACACTGAATTGTATATTAAGTAGGCAATTTAATTTAATCATCCTAAAAACCCAGAGTCGTCCCCCCCCCTGCACCATATCAGGATGGTTTGACCCAACGTGGCCCACACTAACGGTCCCGTCTCTCACTGCGGCTCTTAAACTCACATAATTGCATATTTGTTTGTTTAGTTGTATTCAATGCTTTTTTGTTTGCCGCCATTTAAGTTGTGTTTATGCTTTGTTTATCTGTAGAGCACTTTGTAAACCTTGTTTTTAAAAGTGCTATAGAAATAAAGTTATTATTATTACAGGGTTCTTACACATGTTGACCAGTGGATTTCTATGACTTTTCCAGGACTTTTCACCAAATGTCCATGACCAAACTGAAAATCTCGGTATAAACATGAACATTTTAGAAAATGCTGCGTATTGAGAGCGTGTGCCGGCTTATATTTCGAGCGTCTTTCTTTAAAAAAATGTTTTAATTATTTCAAACTCGGCGTAAATAACACATTTCCATGACTTTTCCAAAACTTTTATGATTTAAGTTTTTTTCCATGACTTTTCCAGGCCTGGAAATGACCATTTTGAAGTTCCATGACTTTTCCAGATTTTCCATGACCGTACGAATTATTATTATGACGTCGTAGTATGTCTAAGGGGGTAGATCACTGAAAAAAGGTTGAGAACCACTGCAATAGAATGATGCTTGTACATTCTCCATCTCACACAAACACACACACACACACACACACACACACACACACACACGCGGGAACTAACCTTAAGTCCTTGGGGCTATCGCAGTGAATCTGAGGTCACAAATTCACAAGCCTCATTTTACCCTCAATTAGCAAATCAACTTGGTTTTCATTTGAATCGTCCGACGGTCCTCCGGGGAGCTCAAAGAACACGCAGCCAACAGCTACAGCATGACATGATTGGACTGAAAACAATTATATCTTGGCAATTTTCTCATCTGAAAATAGTCGGTTGCACTCGAGAGCATTATCCAAATACCTTCTCGAAAAAATAATAACCCAATTATGGGTGTCACTTGGATAATAAGTGAGTTTGGCTGTCTTCACTTCTGAGTGTACTTCGTTACTCGGGTTGCGTCAACACGGGTGGTCAGTGCTGCTGAGGATTCAATGGACGTATTAATCAATAAAAACACATTATGTACGCACGTTTCTTTTTTTACTTTTGGAAAGATTGAGCAAAGATCGCAACTGTTTTGTCTTTAAGGTTGATGTTAAAAATTATATAGAAATTATAATAAAAAAGATGTACTTTTGGAAAGATTTAGCAAAGATGGCAAATGTTTTGTCATTAAAGGTTAATGTTAAAAATTATATATAAATTATTATAAAAAAAGATGTACTTTTGGAAAGATTTAACAAAGATGGCAAATGTTTTTTCATGACGAGGCTATTTTTCATCTGTAGTCCCAAGAGGTTGATGTCATAAAACAAGCCTAAACACACAAGATTACATACACAATGTTTGTAGAATATTTTCACTTTCCAATTGTTTTGCAATTTAAGATTTTGAGTCAGAGGTCGGTTGATGTTCAAAATTATATATAGAAGAATAGAATAAATATACTTTATTAATCCCCAAGGGGAAATTTGTGGACACAGTAGCACCAATGAACTAAACACACAAGAATACAATATAAATATAAGAAAGAAAGAAAAAGTGACTGTGCATAAACTATACAAGTGAAATATAAAATACAAAATAAAATATATATGTATATATACACAACATATATGCAAATATGTATATATACACACAACATATGTGCAAATATTCAGCAGTGTAAAAATGAAATATAAATAAATATAAATTATAATTAAAAAAGCACTGGACAACAGAGCGCGCACGCACACACACACACACACACACACACACACACACACACACACACACACACACACACACGAATGACATTCGTACATTTCATTTTGAGATTGCCTCTTCGCCGAGAGCAGATCAGAGGTTCGCGACCCGAAAACGGGCGCCACATTTCAGCGTCCCGTATTACCAACGTCCAAGCTGCTGCGAGCTGTCATGGCGACCCTAAATGAAAAAGGTTTGAGACGGAACACAGAAGCTTTCCTCTGCTGGTCACCCCTCTATGTTCCCTTGGAGGCTCTGTAGTTTTCACTATCTCCACACATTTTGATGAGAGCTCCGCGCCTCCGGGGCCCGGTCAGGTGGACCGACCCGATCAATACCAGAGGAAGAATCCCAGGGACCAAAACAAAGCTCTGAGGGAAAGGGCATGCTTCTTTTTTCTTCTTTTTACAGAGATAGAGAAGAAAATATAATTATCAGTTCGGCCACTTTTATCTGTCGGGGAAGAGATGAGGCCGATATCGATTGAGGATTACCAGATTAACAGCCTCTGGATCAACGAGACACATAAACTGTGGAATCTGGGGAAAGGCAGAAAGTGGAGAACAAAGACAGTGAGACGGAGGGAGGGAGAGAGGGAGTGATAACGAGAGAGAGTAAGAGAAGACGCACAGGGAGGCGGAGGCGGAGAGGATTCATGTGTCCGGCCGGCCGGGTGAAGACGCCTCGGACGCTCATCATTTCCAGTTTGCGCTTGAAAACACGGAGATGGAAGACGAGCAGAGCGACACGTCGGTTTGGAGAAGAGTTCACGGCGATGTCGTGTTCCCCGCCGCTAACGACGCCTTTTGAAACACGGAATTAGGAGCAGAGAAGGAAAATGCGGCTTCATCAAAGTGATGCACAACGAGCTAAAGATGTGATTATCATCCCGATTTGTAAATGAAGGATTTAATTGTATTCCTTGTTTTATGTGACAACTAAATGTCAAAGTGTTTTGGTTTTGAGAAAGACACGCCGTTCTTTATACAAGCAATTACATTACATTACATCACGTGTCATTTATCAGACGCTTTTATCCAAAGAGACTTACAATAACTGCATTTCAACCTAGAGTACAAACTAAGAACAACAAGAATACAGAAAGTAACATTTCCTCATCATAGTCAAACTACAAAAGTACCACAATAAGATATTTTAGAGCCACTGAAGTGATAATCTGTGTTTTAATCCAGATAATTCAACAACAGAGAAAATATGCTGTATGATTCCCGGATAATGAAAATAAGTGTTGCAGCCGAAGTAGAAACATCTTTGAAAGTAAACGTACTGTTCACTACTATTGTTGACCGCACACTAACTAACTATTTGGGAAAGTTTATTCAAATTGGTGGACACCGAGTGTCATTATACAGCGACGCCATTAATATTCATTGATCCAATCATTAAGAATTAAGAGCTGGGAATTGAGACTTGGCTCCTGAAACCAAAGAACTTGACCTGTGGCCCCACACACACACACACACACACACACACACACACACACACACAACCTCGAGAGCCAGCCGGCGGGAGCCTCCAGGAGGTCGCTTTGAGAGAGGCGATTCCAAGAGAGAGCGGGAAGGCGTGTAAACAACCGTCGGCGCCGCGTGGAAGCGGACCTTGAAGGCGGGGTGTGTGTGTGTGTGTGGGTGTGTGTGTTTCGCTCCGGCGGTGATGGAGGAGCTGCGGTCTGAATCGGCGGCACGCTGACGTCAGAGAGCGCCGCTTTTCACGGGAAGGGAGGACGACGAGCGCCTCGCTGTTCTGGTTTTATTTAGACGGACGCATGGTGCGCTCGCCGCTCGGCGAGTCATCTCCACTTGGTGGTCGGGGCGACCGTAGGAAGGACAGCAGCACGTCAGAGGAGTTTACTGCGATGAGCCGAGGTGTGTTTACACACACTACCGCTCAAAAGGTCGGGGTCACTTAGAAAAAAGAAAAAAAAGCACTGTTTTTTCCAATGAAAATGACATTAAATGAATCATAAATCTCTCTACATAGTTAATGTGTAAATGACTATTCTCTGTTTTTTAATGAAGTCTCTAGAGGTGTGTAGAGGCCCATCTCCATGTTCTAGTGGTACATTGTGTTATTGCCTTAGAAGACGAGCAGAGGGGTAGAACCCCCTTGGAACCCATAAAAAACTTTTTATTTTGCATTTTCCACAAACAGATTATTCCTTGACATTGAAACACTTTATGTGAGCGCAGCTGAAAACAGTTACGCTGGTGAGAGAAGCTCTAAAACTGGCCTTCCTTTGAGCCACAAGAAGAACAACATTAATATTGACAATGAAAATCATTATTTCTAACCTCGTCAATTTCTTGACTATATTTTGTGTTAATCTTGTATTCATTTAATAAATAAAAGTGTGAGTTTTCATGGAAAACACAACATTTTCTCGGTGACCCCAGACTTTTGAACGGTGGTGTACGTCGTACACCGAGCCAGACTGTGTCAAGCTGACTTATCTCAAACTGTGCCTCTTCAATGTTTAAAATAAACAACAACAAAGCAGATATCTGAACAACGTTCTCAGAAACAAAGCCGCCCCCCTGTTCTTTGACGCTCACGTGAAGTGAGTCATTCACAGGACTTTAAAATAGAGGCGGAGGTGCGTGTCATGCCCCTGGAGGTGTTAAGTAGTTACAACCCCCTCTAAAAGAATCCCAACAAGTCAAGTAAAAAGAAAGAAACCCCGCCTGACGGCCTCCGAGCAGAGCCCTTCAGCCGGGAGTCTTTTCAGCCTTTTAGATCCGTTTTTATTTCTTTTTTACTTGGCAAATTTGCACAGCAGTAAAAAAAAAAAAAGAGAAGTATTCTTTAGGTGAGATATTTCAATGATATAACGGCGGACGTATTGACGAGCTGCCCTTTGGTCCATCGACGGCTCTGACAGCGGCGGTTACTCTGCTGACGGCTCAGACCGGGGAGACGACCAGAGGCTGCAGGAACGCACACAGAGCGGAGGGGTTCCCAAGACACAAGAACCACAAGGAAAGAGCTACGGCGGGTTCCCACCGGAGGAAGGAGTTCCTAGAAAGTCCACGACTCCTTTGCACTACATGCTCGACCCCCCCCCCCCCCCCCAAGACTTCCTGACTCCTTCAGCAAACCACAGGAAACAAAGGCTCTCGGACCGACCCGGCATGGGTGTTTCCCAGAAAAGGGCCAGATGCGTGGAATTCGAGGAAAGGCTGGACCAGCGCCAGGGGAAGGGGGGTGCAGGGGCTGGAAGAATGGAAGCACAGGGAGAAGAGGGGGGGGGGGAGTGGAATTGGGGACCAGCAAGGACACTGGTATTCTTGGAAAAATCCTTGAGCCTTTGGCAGTGGTTCTACTGGAGACACCCAAGCACCAAATCATCATCATCATCATCCTCATCATCCTCATCATCATCCTCATCATCATCATGCTTTAACCTAAAAAAAAAAATTCAAATTTTTTCAAATGCGGCGTGAATGAAAATGTGATCATAACACATTTCCATGACTTTTTCCCAAACTTTTATGATTCATGTTTTTTTCCATGACTTTTCCAGGCCTGGAAATGACCATTTGAAAATTCCATGACTTTTCCAGGTTTTCCATGAGCGTACAAACGCTGTAACAGTCCCATTATGACAAAGCATCGTTGAGTGATGGATTACAGCAGACAACCTCTGATTAGTCCTGGTCTCTTCAGCACTTTATCACTACCTGGTGCAATATGTTTAACTATTTTATTTTTAATTTTAATTTAATTTTAATTTTTATAATGCTTATTTTTTATAATGCTTATTTATATTATTATTCGTTTTTTTTTGTTTTTGTTTTTTTATTCACTGTGAGCAATGCTATTGGAATACTGTAATTTCCCCACTGAGGGACTAATAAAGGATCTTCTTCTTCTTCTTAGAGCTCACCATAATCTGAGAAAACACGGCAGAATGTTGACGATCGCTGCGATTAGGAACAGACTGATGGACAGATGCTGGAAGTGTTGCTGCAAGAAGAAAGTTATTTTCTGTGACTCATTTTGAGGAATTCGAAAGGCATGCGCCGACACATTAAAGCCAGATTTCAGTGTAAAGAGAAAAAAGAAAGATAATTTAATCACTGAGTTAAAATATCTACGAATGAGGTCGACAAGAAAACCACACATTGAAAAAAAAAAAGAAGCAGGAAGACGAGTGGCCTTCAGTTTGTGCTCACGCTGTTTCTTGTGCTCCGTTCCCATTATATCTATTATTAGATGAACATCAGGAATCAGAAATCCAAACATACTGGAGCGAGTTTCGTGTTGCAAGTTTGTCACAACGACGAATTGCAAGAAAAAGAGACGTCTCTTGAATTTAATAAGAAACATGAGCGTTTGCTTTTGTGTTTTTACGCAGATACACACAGACACATACAGACACCTACAGACAGACACATACAGACAGACACATACAGACACATACAGACACCTACAGACAGACAGATACAGATACCTACAGACACATACAGATACATACAGATACATACAGACACATACAGACACATACAGACACCTACAGACACATACAGACAGACAGATACAGACACCTACAGACACATACAGATACACACAGACACATACAGAAAGACACATACATACAGACACATACAGACACATACAGACACATACAGACACACACATACAGAAAGACACATACATACAGACACATACAGACACATACAGATACACACAGACACATACAGACAGACACATACAGACACATACAGACACCTACAGACAGACACATACAGACAGACACAGACAGACACATCCAGACACATACAGACACATACAGACACCTACAGACAGACACATACAGACACCTACAGACAGATACAGACACAGACAGACACAGACAGACACATCCAGACACATACAGACACCTACAGACAGACACATACAGACACCTACAGACAGACACATACAGACACATACAGACACCTACAGACACATACAGACACATACAGACACCTACATACAGACACATACAGACACATACAGACACATACAGACACATACAGACACATACAGATACATACAGACACATACAGCTACATACAGACACATACAGACACCTACAGACACATACAGACACATACAGATACATACAGACACCTACAGACACATACAGACACCTACAGACAGACACATACAGACACATACAGACACCTACAGACAGACACATACAGACAGACACATACAGACACATACAGACACCTACAGACACATACAGACACATACAGATACATACAGACACATACAGACACATACAGACAGACACATACAGACACATACAGACACATACAGATACACACAGACACATACAGACAGACACATACAGACACATACAGACACATACAGACACATACAGATACATACAGACACATACAGACACATACAGACACATACAGACACATACAGACACATACAGACACATACAGACACATACAGACACATACAGACACATACAGACACCTACAGACACATACAGACACCTACAGACAGACACATACATACAGACACATACAGACACATACAGATACACATACAGACAGACACATACAGACACATACAGACACCTACAGACACATACAGACACATACAGACACATACATACACATACAGACACCTACAGACACATACAGACACCTACAGACAGACACATACATACAGACACATACAGCTACATACAGACACATACAGACACATACAGACACATACAGACACATACAGACACATACAGACACATACAGACACATACAGACACATACAGACACATACAGACACATACAGACACATACAGACACATACACACAGATACAGATACATACAGACACACACAGACACATACAGACACACACACAGACACATACAGATACAGATACATACAGACACATACAGACACATACAGACACACACACAGACACATACAGATACAGATACATACAGACACATACAGACACATACACAGACACATACAGATACAGATACATACAGACACCTACAGACACATACAGACACATACAGACACATACAGACAGACACATACAGATACATACAGACACATACAGACACATACAGACACATACAGACACATACATACACATACAGACACCTACAGACACATACAGATACATACAGACACATACAGACACCTACAGACAGACACATACAGACACCTACAGACACATACAGATACATACAGACACATACAGACACATACAGACACCTACAGACACATACAGACACATACAGACACATACAGACACCTACAGACACATACAGACACATACAGACACATACAGATACATACAGACACATACAGACACATACAGACACATACAGACACATACAGACACATACAGCTACATACAGACACATACAGATACATACAGACACATACAGACACATACATACACATACATACAGACACATACAGACACATACAGACACATACACACAGACACATACAGACACATACAGACACACACAGACACAGATACATACAGACAGACACAGACACATACAGACACATACAGACACATACAGACACATACACTTAACACCAACTTTAACAGGTGGCACCAATCAGCCATTAGCTACTGAAACTGAAATGAAGCCATCTTTAGTCACCTGGTGTTTCGGGCCATCGAGACACATTTCATTTGAGTTGTTTTGTGTTACCTTCAGGATCATCGGGTTCTTTGTCACTTGAATCTACTTGCACATCTGTTTGTGACGAGTCAAGTCAAATATCACGAATGCTACAAATATACATGTCATTACATTACATGACATGTCATTTAGCAGACGCTTGTATCCAAAGAGACTTACAAGAAGTGCATTTCAACCTAGAGTACAAACTAAGAACAACAAGAATACAGAAAGTAACATTTCCTCAACATAGTCAAACTACTAAAGTACCACAATAAGATATTTAAGAGCCACTGAAGTGCAAATATGTGTTTTAATCCATATATATATTGAAAACAATCTTTAATTTGGGAGTGGTTCCCCAAAGCCACGAGTGGGTTTGCCATATTCTCCAGGTGGTTACCAATGACAACCCTTTCCTCCGGGCCCTGCGCCCTAACAGACGTCCTCGCCTGAGCTCCTAAACTCAGAGGTACGACGGCATAATGTGTGTGAGTTCACCACATCTCCGACACATGCAGTTCCTTAACAGTTCCTTAACGTACGCCGGCTTATATTTTGAGCGTTTTTCTTTAAAAAACATATTCATTATTTAAAAACTCGGTGTAAATGAACATGTGATTATGAAACATATCCATGACTTTTCCAAAACTTTTAGGATTTAAGTTTTTTTCCATGACTTTTCCAGGCCTGGAAATGACCATTTAAAAATTCCATGACTTTTCCAAGACCGTACGAACCCTGCCTTCTTTCTTGAGTTCTTCGTCTTCTCGCTAACAGGGATAACCTTAGACAGTGAAAACAAATGGATGGATGATACAGAGTGAGCAGAAAAGGACGAGATGACTTTTCCAGGCCTGGAAATGACCATTTTAAAATTCCATGACCGTACGAACCCTGGATAAAGTCGGGATATGACGTCAGAGAGCTCCTCTGAGATGTTCTTCAGGGTCTGGGCTACGACACTGGGATGTGGAGAGGGAACGCTCCGACGCTGGACCACCGGCGCTGCGGCGCGGAGACGTTTGATAAACACCAGGCGGACGTCCAGTGAGTCATTAGCTTCTATCACAACACGGAGAGCGATGCAAGCGAAATGGGGAGGAAATCTGAGAGCGGGCGAGCATGACTAACAATGACTCACAGGCAACCCACCCTGCACCCGGCGAGGGGCGGCCGGCCGCCCTAAAAAGAGAAACACTGCGCTCACTTAGTCCATCTCCATTCCAAATGTGTAATGTATACACGGGCTGCGGCGAGCGACTCGTTTCCTGATTAATGAGATTCTGAGAAAAGATCAGAGTTGATTTTGCGCTGGGAGGAAAGAGGCCGCGGCCAGGCGGCGTTATTCATGTGGGCGTGCGAGTGGATTTCGCCTGTTCTCTATTGATTGTGAAGCTACGTTTAAAGTCAGGTGGTCTACAGCTGTGGCGGTTCTCTTGGCGTGCTTTGCGTGTGTGTGTGTGTGTGTGTGTCTTTTTTTTCTCCGTTTAAAAAAAGAAAACAGAAGAAAGAAAAGCAAAGCCAAGCCAAGCGTTCTGTGAGGAAACCGAGAGGGTCAAGGTTACTCTGACACGAAAGTGAACGCACTTGAGTGCGTAGCTCGCAGATCGGGCTTCCTGTGCGGCTCCGACCGAAACCCTAACGCAACCCACACCCCGTCCTCCTGTGAACCGGCTGCACTCCGGCTGACGGCGACAGTGCGGCGAGGGGGGAGACGGCGCCAAGAACATCTCCGCATAATAAGGAATTAAGTGCTCCACGGGCCGGGAGAGTGTGAGTTTAAACAATACATGTTTCCACATGTGGACGTGCGAACGGCGAGATTATTCTAAATGCATATTGTTCCAAATCTGAAGAAGGCGGCAGACTTTAGAGTTAACGGCAAAGAAATGAGAGAGACGTGGAGAAGGAGGCCCATCAAAGCTTCATCACAGCACTCACAGTGTGTCATGTGCAGTTTGTTTTATTCATTGTGTTAATGCCCTAAATAGATCTAAGTGCTAAGTCATTCATTCTTGTCAGTGTGACTGTGTGCTACTTTTTTTTTTTCCTGTCTTTTTGAGAACGCTTATGCGTAAGATCTGCAAGTTTAAAAAGGGAAAAAAAGATCCACTGCATAAACCAACCAGAGGATGCTTGTCCTTTTTTATTTATTTATTTATATATATATATATATATATATATATATATATATATATATATATATATATATATATATATATATTATTTATTTTTTATATATTTTTTATTTTTATTTTAAGTACACAAAGAGATAGTGCAAATGTGATACATTTAGCTTTTTTTCTTTTTCAACCAACAACCTCTTAATTGAGGATACACAAAACTAAACTAAACTAAACTAAATCTAATGAGAAAAAAGTAAAATAATAACCGATACACGATAGCTGCTCGCATCCTGGAGGTCAAGGACAGAGGATGCTTGTCCTTGACGATACGTGTCTGTGTGTGTGTGTGAGTGTGTCTGTGTGTGTGTCTGTGTGTGTGTGCACAGGTAGGAGAGTAAAATAGTGAAGTAAATGGAGAAAGGGGTCTGAGGGTTGTGCCCACAGCAGATAGCGATTGGAGATTAGGGGGAGAAATCCTTCTCTCCAGCAGGAACCGATCCCCGTCGGCCTCTGACGCTCTGAAGCTCTGCTGAGCCATCCTGGAATGAAGCGAGATGACCGCATGTCACGCAGAGATGAGAAGTGGGCCGAGTAAGAAACAGTGCAGAGTGCGAGAGGGGGGAGGGTGAGAGAGAGAGAGGGAAAACAGAGTGTGTCGTTCTAAGAGGAATATTTCAGGGTGGTAAATGGAGCAGAACTCCATTCCAGCTCCTCTCTTAACCTCCCCTCGGTGTCTCCTCCTCTGCATGCAAAGCATGAAGCCCAGGAGACAAAGAAAACAGAGAGCTGGAGAGACGAGCTCCGGGACAAAATAACACTGAATTAATAGACAAGACATTTTGCTCATGCATTTGTTTTAACATAGCAGGAAGAAAAAAACACACACACACACACACACACACACACAAAGGCGGAAGGAATAGCAAGTGGTGAGTATGTGGCTCCGTTTGCTAATTGCCATTCCGGGGATTAAAGGATGAAACGGTAAAGGGCCGTTGACCCTGACCACACAGGCACCCGCCACAGCCCCCCCACTGGGGGATGTTGCTGCTGAATTATTCTTAACCTGTGATGAGTAACCTTTAATGGAGCGACGATCTATATTGGTATACAGCGGATCACGTGACTGGGTTTGCTCGTGGCGATGAACCAGACACGTCTTTCTCTTTTCAGAGGAGCGTTCATTTATGAACTTAGATTGACTAGTTAGCGGCAAAAAAGGACGACTAATGTATTGAAATGTTGCTCCATATTCTGCTGGATGTATAAATATGCAACGGTTTGCGAACAGATTCTCAATACCACCTTAAAAAGATGATAATAAGTGAGTGAAGCGTAGGGAGCTTGTTTCCACTGCCCCCTAGTGGCCAAATAAAATCGATTTAAGTAACGCTGCGGCGTGATGTGTTTGAATGTCGTCAACAATCCTTAGTTAACAAATTTGCGCAAAGGGCAGAAATTCTGGTTAATTCGATTAACACCAGGCTACCATAGAATAGCATTGTGCTATGCAACTCAAATATAAATACATACTAAAACAAACGTGTCTTAATGCCTCTCAATATTTCATTCGTGGAACCATAGTGAACCCACGTTGTACGAAGTGGAATTAGGTCAAGGGAGCCAAAAGAAAAAGACGTAATTTAAATTGTTGAAACAAATGCATTATTGCACACGGTTGCACATTACGGCTCGCTCGGCCCGGCGTTACACCGCCGGATTCTGGATTGCCACTAGAAAGCACGTCAACGATGACTAAGAGCCCGATGGTGCAACTCCACTGGGTCGCGTTTAGACTTCAGTGTGCGAGGCGTTGAGGGCGGTGCCCTCTGCGCCCGTAGAACTGGACCTAAGCCACGGAAGTAGAGCAACTAAAGAGAGCAAAGCGGCTCCCACCAACCTCCACCTTTACCTCCACCAGGACTGCTGGGGGGGGGGGGATGAACAGAGTGTGTATGGAGCCAAGTCCAGGACAACCGTTTGGTTTGAAAAAGGGGTTTGAACCTGAAAATTACATTTTGGGTCTTGAACATCGGACAATTCAACAATGTATTCTAAATTAAAATAAGTACATGAACATTTGTGTTGGTTCAAATATAATTTACATTCAGTTATGTTTTTCCTCTCGAATAAATTATATTTTTTAATTTTTCAGTGGCAAATTTTATATTTTAAACTTTCAATCCTCTTTTTTTTAACAGTTTTGAATCTTATTTTTAAGGTTCAGTGGTTTTTCTCACTTTCAGATATTTGTTTGGCCCGGGATCTGGTGTGTGTGTGTGGGGGGGGGGGCGTGGTTTCAACTAGAGGGGCGTGGTATCAACTAGAGGGGCGTGGTTTCAACTAGAGAGGCGTGGTATCAACTAGAGGGGCGTGGTTTCAACAAGAGGGGCGTGGTTTCAACTAGAGAGGCGTGGTATCAACTAGAGGGGCGTGGTGTCAACTAGAGGGGCGTGGTTTCAACTAGAGAGGCGTGGTGTCAACTAGAGAGGCGTGGTTTCAATTAGAGAGGCGTGGTTTCAACTAGAAGGGCGTGGTTTCAACTAGAGGGGCGTGGTTTCAACAAGAGGGGCGTGGTTTCAACAAGAGGGGCGTGGTTTCAACTAGAAGGGCGTGGTTTCAACTAGAGGGGCGTGGTTTCAACTAGAGAGGCGTGGTGTCAACTAGAGAGGCGTGGTTTCAATTAGAGAGGCGTGGTTTCAACTAGAAGGGCGTGGTTTCAACTAGAGGGGCGTGGTTTCAACTAGAGAGGCGTGGTATCAACTAGAGGGGCGTGGTGTCAACTAGAGGGGCGTGGTGTCAACTAGAGGGGCGTGGTTTCAACTAGAGAGGCGTGGTATTAGGAGTGACAGCATAACAGAAGGCCGAGGACCCGCCTCAACGACGTTGCCTTCAGGAGGCGTCGATACCGCTGAATATAAACTACATTAAAATACACTAAACTATTCATACACTTATTTTTATTTCGAATACATTGTTGAATTTTCTGGTTCAAATCGTTTTTTTTCAAGCGCGTGAACTTTTGAATGAACTGTTGGCCTGGATTCGGCTCCGTCAGTGTCGTATAATAGTTCACTGTTCCGAGAGGGAGCCGGTTAGAGGAAGAGCGATTCTGAGAATGTACCAGTGTGGAGAGACGGGGAGCAGCTGACTTGTGGCCCGCATTCTCTTTGCTCTTTGGCCCGTCACGCTGAACTTCTTATTTTTATTTTTTTAATGCAGCAACAAAGCCTGTAATAACGGATGCCTTTGCTTTCCGCGTCTCTGTATGCGGCTCGACGCGGCTCTTCCCCCCGATAAGACTCGTTCTGCCGCTGCCAAAACAACACAGAGTGGAACTTTGAAAAACAACGGTGCTGTTGAATTAATCAGAAATGCCCCTGCAGCTTAGCTCAGCGGCAGAACCCTGACACAGTAACGGCGCCGCGGGCTCAGCCGTTCTCCCTCTTCTGATTCACTGCTTGTTTTTGAATCAAGACAAACAGGAAGTAAAGGTTTATAGCATCGCTCCAGAAAAAAAAAAAAGAGGGGAAAACATTCTCCTTGATTCTTTCCACTAATGGGGGATACGTGTTGTGTCTGGATTGAGAAAAGGTCACGGTATTACCTAAATAAACAGCTTGAGTTAACTTCTGAGCATGCTACGAAGGGAAAGTTGATTCTGGGAGTTTTGGGGATAATCAGTATGTTTACATGATGGTATAATTCAAATCTTTCTTTAGTTGGACTATCTTTTGGGGGATCTGCTATTATCCCAATATACATGGCAGTGAGTAATTCGAATCATTGGCTGAAAACATGTCACCTCCGATACCACAGGGGGCGCTGTTTTCATTACAACTCCTGTTGTGTAGCCCATTTCCATTTTTTGATTGGCTGATAAGCGCCAGTCACAGCACAACTCCAGGGAGCGTTTGTTTTCTCTACGGTGAGGGCAGCGTGGCTCATGTTGGCGCTGCGGCACATTCAAACATTAAATAGCCGAGAGTTGTTTTCAGCGTGAAGAAATACGATGTGTGGCGGGAGTTAAGACCAAAATGCGTGACACTTGAGAGCCCTGACACTCGTTGCGATGCTCGTGGCGATACTGCAAAGATCCGGTTCCTAATCCAATTCACCGCTACATGCCGCGATGGTCAGATTATCAACCGGATCGGATCGAGTTATCCAGGGTGTTAATCGGATCGTAGTCGGACCGCACGTAGTCGAACAAAGGTGTTCACATGAAACAGATCATTCGGTTTCAGTCTGACTAAGACAGTTATTCGAATGCATGTAACCACGGTCAGTGTGTGTAAAGTCGGGTGCGTCAGGGCACAGCGGATGTAATCAATAGCACTATTGATTGCTGCGTTGCCCTGGTAGTGTCAGGGTTCTTACACATGTTGACCAGTGGATTTCCATGACTTTTCCATGACTTTAAACCAAATGTCCACGACCAAACTGAAATCTCGGTTTACACGTCTCTTCGTCACAAGCCCTGAGCAACAACACATAGCATGTTTAAAAAAAGGCTCCTGCAGGTCACAGCGGTGTTACTGCAGTCAGGAAATACCCTGTTTATTTTTTTTAAAGAACACACACATCAGGGAGCTTTTTCTTATACAAGGGAAAATGTCAGAGCACTCACCAGAATGCATGGCGAGCTCAGCCCGACCACAGGCTGTATTTATGGATGAAGGAATTCATGTAAGGTCCCCACTAGTAGAGATAAATGATATAATCTGATTTTGATAAATGAGTGTGTTGGGGGGTGTTCCTGTGTGTGTGTGTGTGTGTGTGTGTGTGTGTGTGTGTGTGTGTGTGTGTGTGTGTGTGTGTGTAGCCATGGGCCTCACGCCTTCATCAGAACTGGAGAGGCCTCCTCGTCTCTTTCTTTCCCACTCGGTTCATGCTCAGCCATCCCTCATGACCATATTGCATGATTGCACTGGAGGACCAGCATAATCAGCCGTAATGCTTTACAGATGTTATGAGTATTTTAAAAGCCAGTACTGCAGCCCCCGGGCAGCCATATATGAAAAACCCATCTGTGTGCGTATGTCAGTCTGTGTGTGTGTGTGCGTGTAGTCGAAAAAAAGCGGGGCATGATCTGAGGGGTGCTTTATGAATTGAGGTCACATCTACGGCTCAGGGTGTGTGATTTATGCTCCCCTGCCTCGCTCTGTCATTGACTAATCACCTGAACAGAAAGTAACAGGTGCAAAGTGAATGTCTGAGGAGCCATTTCAGATAAGACCGGCCCGAATGCGTCTTTAAACACGGCGAGTAGCCAGCAACGCCGTGTAAATATGACAAGAGCTGAACAAGAGGAGACACCCCTTATAAACCCCTGCCAGGTCCGCCAGCACGCTTCACGACCCGCCCCGTAACGTCTCATATCAACCATGAGCTGCTGTTACATCCAGACCGGCGGGAAACCGCAGCCAGGAATTTGCATGGACCGCCCGCCCGCTCTTGTGAAATAGGAAATGAAACATTGCGGGGGCTTGGGCGCTCCGTCAGATTCTGGATATTCCTGTGGTCTGGCTCTCAGGATCTCGTGGCTTTTAATTCCTCATGGAGGAGAACGCCGAGCGCCGGTCACAACAGGAAATGCCTGCTAGGTGAAACATGCACCCGAGAAGCTTTGAGGAGGTGTCACTCACACACACGCGGAGCGCTGGTCCACACAGGGCTTCGTCTTCGAAATCCAGCCGGCTGTAATAATATTAAACAGTATTTTCTTGTTTTTTGTGGACTTGAAGACTGCAAAATCTGGAAAAAGCACCTGTTAGATAAGTTTGATCTTCTCCGTTTATTCTGTTGATTTCAAGATGTGAAAATAACAACATGGTGTGAAACACGTCATTTACACCAGAATGTTCTTCAGCAGCTTTAACTGGCACCTTCAACCGGGACCAGTGTGTACCGAAAAACAACAACTACAGCAGCTATCGCGAGCAGCTATCGTGTATCGTTGATTTTATATAACTGTTCATTTACTAATTTTTAATTCATTTTTATAATTTTTTTATATATTTTATTTTTTAGTTTTTTTTCATTAGATTTAGTTTAGTGTATCCTCAATTAAGAGGTTGTTGGTTGAAAAAGAAAAAAAGCTAAATGTATCACATTTGCACTCTCTTTGTGTACTACCTTAAAATAAAAAAAATATATATATTTAAAAATTTAAACAACTACGCATCTAGGTGTATGCATACAGCAGGGAGAACGTCTTTGTGTGTTTCACAACACTGCATCATGTTAACAGCACACACACTGACAAGCATTGGGGGAACTCGCTTCCATTTACTGTCGCAATGCTTCACAATGCAAAGATAATTACTGTTGTTCACTTGATGCTCCTCACAATTTACTGAAAATGACTCCGAAAATACATTAGTGTTGGAAGGGATGCTAATGGTTTGATGTATCTGCCGGAATAGACATAGAGGTGGATGTATTGCAGCGACTTGATGGTGTTGATATTATCAAACTGTGTGTGTGTGTGTGTGTGTGTGTGTCAGCTAAGGAGTGTCATAAGAAGCAGAAGCACATCGGTCCCACTGAGACACGCGCCCGTCACTCTGAGTGCTGAAGCACATTAAGGAAGTCTTGGCAGCCTTTTAATGGTCTGTCACGCTCTAACAGGTTTAGAGCGCTTACAATGGACCCGTGCACTAAGCCCGGCAGCTCACGCTTAATTGTTCAGAACCTGTGTGTGTGTGTGTGTGTGCTGTTGGAGTCATTCTGTGCCTTTAACTAAAGTCATTGATTCTCGTCCTGAGGACAGGTACGACAGGCGCTCCTTGTCCGTCGGGTCGGACCGGCTCGATACGAGGAGGACTCCGGCTGACGCGTTATGGTTAAAGCGGGGTCGATGCGTGAGCTTCCGACCGCAGTTATTTTAGCGGAAGTGAACCTGAACAGGGGCGTGTCCAGACATGTTTGATAGGGGTGGCACTGTCACGGCTGGATTCAGGATGGACCCAAATGCACGAATCAGGAGACGTAAAATGCTGATCAAGATGTTTTCTAGAAATCTTATCAGGATTGAAACAAAGAACACAAGGTAACGCGGGAGAGCTTCAGGTCACGGAGAACACAAGACAACCTGGCAGAGGACAAGAGGAAGAGAGGGAGCTAAATAGTGAGGGGCTAACGAGGGGAGGGGCTGCAGGTGAGAAGGGGGGAGGACCAGGTGAAGAGGGAGGGGCTAACGAGGGGAGGGGCTGCAGGTGAGAAGGGGGGAGGACCAGGTGAAGAGGGAGGGGCTAACGAGGGGAGGGGCTGCAGGTGAGAAGGGGAGGACCAGGTGAAGGTGATGAGGGACTAACGAGGGGAGGGGCCGCAGGTGAGAAGGGGAGGACCAGGTGAAGGGGAGGGGCTAACGAGGGGAGGGCTGCAGGTGAGGAGGGGAGGACCAGGTGAAGGGATGAGGGACTAACGAGGGGAGGGGCTGCAGGTGAGAAGGGGAGGACCAGGTGAAGGTGAGGGGGCTAACGAGGGAGGGGCTGCAGGTGAGAGGGGAGGACCAGGTGAAGAGGGAGGGACTAACGAGGGGAGGGGCTGCAGGTGAGAAGGGGGGAGGACCAGGTGAAGGGAATGAGGGACTAACGAGGGGATCAGAGGCAGGTGAAGGGAGCTGGACTGAGAGATGGGAAGCAGGATCTGGAATGACAGGATAGTTAGAGAGACGGGATGAAAACAACTAATACAAAAGGAAGGTATGGAGCTGAACTGTTACAGGCAGTAACCCCCCTCCCCCTCCTCCCCATGCATAGCACGAAGCCAGAGGTAGACGGGGCGATGGACTCGAGCAGCCGGCAGTACGCAGAACATCAAGCGTCTCGATGTTCAAGAAGAAATCAACAAAGCAAATAAAACCATAAAACCATTTGTTTTCCGCTCGGCGCGCCGGGCCGTCGGCGAGCGGAATTGCCCGCGAAGGACGAGGTGGCGGTGTTAAAAAAAAAAAAAAAAGAGAGAAGAGAATTTGTTTCTAAATAGTTGGAGATTTTGAGCCGCCTGACCTAGAATATGTTTGACAATTTCTCTTTTAATTAGGCCTCGAAGACACAACTCATTCCAACTGCCGTCCCGAGAGCTGAATTAATTACTGAGACAAGCCCATCGTGGCTCATGGCAAAGATGAATCATTGCAGTATTTGGGGAGTGAGCAATGCTCTTCATTCAAGGGCTGATGGAGGAGAGTCGGCCTCTAAAATGTGAGCCGGGGCCCACCCAGCAAGCCGCGACACACATGTGCGATGCACTTCGGCATCTGCCGCCCCTCCTGTCGGGAATGCACCTTTCATGGAATCTTGTATTGGCTGGAGTATTTATTTGAAGAGTGCCTTATATAGGATAGGTTACTTTATTAGTACCCGTAGCTAGACTTGTTCTGCAGTATCAAATCAAAAGACAGTACCAGGGTTCTTACACATTTGACCGATGGATTTCCATGACTTTTCCATGACTTTTCCATGACTCTAAACCAAGTTTCCATAACCAAACTGAAATCTCGGTATAAACATGAACAATTTAGAAAATGTTACATATTGAGAGCGTACGCCGGCTTATGTTTTCAGCATCTTTCTTTAAAAAAACATATGAATTATTTCAAACTCGGCGTAAATGAACATGTGATTATAACAACATTTCCATGACTTTTCCAAAACTTTGATGATTTAAGTTTTTTCCAAGACTTTTCCAGGCCTGGAAACGACCATTTTAAAATTCCATGACTTTTCCAGGTTTTCCATGACCGTACGAACCCTGACATGTTGACTTCCATGACTTTTCCATGACTTTAAACCGAATGACATACAAACACAAACAACCAGACTCAGGGTTCTTACACATTTTGACCAATGGATTTCCATGAATTTTCCATGACTTTAAACAAAATTTCCATGACCAAATTAAAATCTCGGTACAAACATGAACAATTTAGAAAACGTTACGTATTGATTGCGTACGCCGGCTTACATTTTGAGCGTTTTTCTTAAAAATATATATATATATATTTCAAACTCGGTGTGAATGAACATGTGATTTTAACAAATTTCCATAACTTTTCCAAAACTTTTATGATTTAAGTTTTTTCCATGACTTTTCCAGGCCTGGATATCACCATTTTAAAATTCCATGACTTTTCCAGGTTTTCCATGACCGTACGAACCCTGCAGACAAACATGATAAAAGTACTCAAAGTTAAGATCGTTGCTGTTGTAATTATCATAACAATGTGTTCACCTTGATGGCTGCTGGAACCAAACTGGTTTCATAGCGCTTGGTTCTGCACCGTGGTGTAAAGACCTCCGTCTGGAGGGGAGAAGTTGAAATTCCCTGTGCAAGGGGTGGGAAGATAAAACACGTCTCTATCACCCGTCCCCGACTCCCTCCTTCCTCTCACTCACACCCTTCTTCATTTCATTTGCGTCATCGATGTTCGGCTCGCTTCGCTTCCCCGGGCGATCAAAAGATAACAAGCTCCGACTCGCCCGCCTCGCCGGCTGCCAGCGGGCACGCCGTCCGTTCAGCTAAATGACGGTGTCATCCGTCAGCCTGTAGAAATGGGGGGGGGGGGGGGGGAGTTACGGCTAATTAAGCTTATCATAACACCGAGGGTCGCGCCAGAATCCGGACCTCACAAACAGAGATGGATGACAAGGTGAGTTACTGAATATGCAGAGATTTATATCTGTAATATACTTCAAACAGAAAACTAAAACAGATGGGCGCTGCTCCGTTCCGTCTCGTCTCTGTGTTCCTCAGTCCTTGTGAGGCTGGGGATGTGAGAGGAATCCTTACTCGCAGGTTAGCATTGACTGAGTGATCGGTCGACGTGTGCGCGGCAATCCTGATGAGCTAACAGCCGGTGTTCTGTCATTTTTTGCTGCCTTGTAAAAATTTGCTACCTGCTGCATAAACTGATAGGTGTGTATCGATTCATGCTACCCTATAAAAAAAATGCTACTTTATGGTTTTATACATCTGTACATCAAATAAAGGCATAAAGTACGTGTTTTTTTCTGTCATGAGTATAATTATAAAAAGTGTAATGAAATTGATTTATATCAGGGTTATAGCAGGTGATGTCACTCACCGTTATCAGCCGTGCATGCCGTGCATGCCGTGCAACTCGGAAAATCGACTCCGCGCATGCGCAATACCACAAGGTGACGTCACTCACCGTTGCAAAGACAGGGGTAGCTAAACATGATGGGCGTGTCGGAAAAAACTCGAAAAAAACTCGGAAAATCGACTCGGCGCATACGCAATACCGCAAGGTAGCGTTTTTTGACAAGCAGCATTAAATGACAGAACACCGGCGTTAGCTCAGGCCACGCCTCCAGATTGAAGGGTTCACGGGGATGTCCACGTCTTCAGATAAAAGACTCAAAAGGTTTCATTAGGGGAACAATGTGTCTGTTATCTACGCCTAATATAAGATAAGATGAGAATTTTTGTGACTTATTGTGAATTTTGTGAATTTTTGTGACTTATTTGTAAACTGTGACTTATTACCTTCGCATGTTTTGGCCGGCGTGTATTTATTTGTGAATATGTCCGTCCGTTTGTTATTCGTCTAAATCAGACAAAACTGAGCCGATTCTTATGAAACTTGGTGGGATGATTGGTCATGACCCAAGGAACAATTGATTAGTTTTTGGGAGTGATTCGGTCAAAGGTCAAGGTCAAGGTCACGAAAAGGTGAACAACGTAAATTTGCGATATCTCGGTTAATTGGCATCCGATTTGCGTGAAACTAGTGCCAAATTGTTCATAATTCAATCTTGTGATATGCGAAGGTATGCGCTCTACCGAGTGCCCATTCTAGTTTGTATTTATTTCTTTCATACCTTGTAGTTTTGTTTAGTTTGGAGGACCCACCAATAAAAGATTTTCATTGTACAAATAACGTGTTATATGTGCACATGACATTAAAATATCTTGAATCTTGAATTCCATATAGGGTGTGTGTGTGTGTGTGTGGGGGGGGGGGGGGGACATATGGAAATGGTTGGCCAGCAAACGGCTCCTGCACCGAGTGTTTGTTCGGTGTGTTTCCCGCTCTGCAGCATGTGTGTAGGTGTGTAGGTGTGTGTGTGTGTGTGTGTGTGTGTGTGTCTCCATCCGTATGTTATGAAGAGGGATGAACTCTGCAGCAGCGCTCAGACGCAGTGCGGTCTGGCCCCCGAGTGCAGAAATCATCCCAACTTCTCTCCTCATTTGTCTTGTCACAACGAGAGAGCGGAGCGTCCCGCTCTCTGACTCCCGACACTAACCCCGTGATGAGCGCCCTGCTGGGCCTGGACGCCGACTGGGGACGCCGATTCTCCCAGATGTGTTGGAGCACACGGCGTTTAGATGTTTACTGAGGTCAGAGGCCATCCAACCCTACAGAAGGGGGGGGGGGGGGCTACACAGCTGTGGCTCACTATAAATACACTTTGAATAAACAAGCAAACAGCAGCGTGAAGGGGTGGGGGGGGGGGGGCAGGGGGCGGCTCATTGACCGCACTTCAATTTGTGCTACTGGTTATGCCAACATCACATCTGAACTCTTCCTCACTTCCCTCGGGTCGGGGACCGATGAGTGATTCTCAACAACACTGCAAGCAGCACTTCCAGAGGCCGAGCTCCTCTAAGCGGACATGACCCCCCCCCCCCCCCCCCCCCCCGATGAGTGAAGCGATGGTGAAAACATCTGGCTATCGAGCCCGTTGGAGATAATGTGCAGAAGGAGGACGCATACCATCGCAAACGAAGCGGCGCAGAGGTCAGACGGAGAAATGAGTTTATATAAGACAACCAACGTGTTGTTTTTTTCCAGCAAAACACACACACACACACACACACACACACACACACACACACACACACACACACACAGAACAGGGTTCTTACACATGTTGACCGATGGGTTTCCATGACTTTAAACCAAATGTCCATGACCAAACTGAAATCTCGGTTTATACATAAAACAGTGAGAACATTTAGTATTTAAACAATGTGAATTCCAAAGCATACAGTATACATTTAATGAAACAAATGAATAAGAGACAATATTTTATTTAAATAATAAACATTTGCTTCCCGAGCTACGGCCATCAAACTTTCCAGTTAAGGTGCGTTCACTTGCAACGCACAGAAACAACAACATTGCGCCGCCAGTATGAGAGCGTACGCCGGCTCATATTTTGAGTCTTTCTTTCTAAAACATATTCCAAACTGAAATCTCGGTAAAAACATGAACAATTTCGAACATTTTGCGTATTGAGAGCGTCCGCCGGCTTATATTTTGAGCGTCTTTCTTTAAAGAACATATTAATTATTTCAAACTCGGCGTAAATGAACATGTGAATATAACAAATTTCCATGACTTTTCCAAAACTTTTGTGATTTAAGTTTTTTCCATGACTTTTCCAGGCCTGGAAATGACCATTTTAAAATTCCATGACTTTTCCAGGTTTTCCATGACCGTACGAAGGTTTAAGGCTTGTGTAAGAAAATCTCTCAAAGCTCGAATTGTGATATTAAGTATCCCAAAAGCAACGCTCCAGGAACTCCATCCACGCCGTCTCCGCTCCACCCGACACGGCGGGCGCGCTCCGTTATCGCCCAAACGGGCTCCGTCACAACAATTAGCCGAACGCACCGACGCGGAGCGTTTCCTTTTCTTTGCCATTGTCCTCGTGATCAATTCTGCATGGACCAGGAAATCTATAATGCGCGTCTTAGTCCCAGTCAAGGCAAGAGGAGTGTTCGCAGCCCATGTGGCTTTAAGTAGAGAATCCAATAACAACCAAGTGCAATCATTAGTTTGTCAGCTTTTATTACACGAAAGAACCCGAGGGCCGGTGCGCTCATGGCAGATGTGGCTGCAGCCAACCTGTTTATAGCTGCGTGGTTAACAGGAACGGCGATGGGAGGTGAGACTCTTGACCTCCTGTAGTCGCCACGGTAAACGTGTCTCCTGCTCGGCGGTCTGCCCTCCTCCTCCTCCTCCTCCTCCTCCTCCTCCTCCTCCTCCTCCTCCTCGTTTCTCTGCTCCTCTCTTTTTGCTACGTTCTACATCTCAATCCCACATTCTGTCACTATTCCAGCAAAAAGGCAAATATGTCTAAATTGCCATGAACATGGCAACGTTTTCAAAGAAAGTCGTAATAACAGGGTTCTTACACATTTTGACAAATGGATTTACATGACTTTTCCATGACTTTAACAAATTTCCATGACCAAACTAAAATCTCGGTATAAACATGAAAAATGTTTTATGATTTAAGTTTTTTCCATGACTTTTCCTGGCCTGGAAACGACCATTTTAAAATTTCAAGACTTTTCCAGGTTTTCCATGACCGTAGAACCCTGACATGTTGACCGATGGATTTCCAGGACTTTTCCATGACTTTAAACCAAATGTCCATGACCAAACTGAAATCTCGGTAAAAACATGAAAAGTGAGAATATTTAGTAAATAAACAATGTGAATTCCAAAGCATACAGTATACATTTAATGAAACAAATGAATAAGAGACAATATTTTATTTAAAGAATAAACATTTGCTTCCCGAGCTATGGCCATCCAACTTTCCAGTTACGGTGCGTTCACTTGCAACGCGGGAAAAACAAAGAAAATTGCGCCGCCGGTATGAGAGCGTACGCCGGCTTATATTTTGAGTCTTTCTTTCTAAAACATTAATTATTTAAAACTTGGCGTAAATGAACAAGTGAATATAACACATCTCCATGACTTTTTCAATTTAAGTTTTTTCCATGACTTTTCCAGGCCTGGAAATGACCATTTTAAAATTCCATGACTTTTCCAGGTTTTCCATGAGCGTACGGACCCTGTAGTAACAACCAGATGGAAAAAGAACAGATCGAATGAGGCTGCGTGTCGTGGTGGTATTGGGGTCGAGCAGCTTCTGGTGGACATAATGCTGAACACCCCACGGAGGCAGAGCAGCATCGTGTGGGTCTCGAGCCCTGTGGGCCACGCTTTGGAACCAGGAGACCCGGGCTCGCATCCCAGCTGGCACTACATGTATTTCCCCGTGGGAGCACTCCTCAGTCATTCCGGCCGTGTTTACATCCCGCCTCAGGCGTGTGTGAGCGAGGCCCTCCAACACCTGGCGGAGCAGATCACCAACATGGAGCCAACATGACGCCCTGCTCCGTGTTCTGCAACAGAGCGACGCTCAGCAGAGAGCTGCCGAGATACAGGCGGCGTATCGAGTCAAGAGCAGGGACGACCACCTTTACTCTCTGCCTCCTCCTCAACCTCCCTCCAGCACTGGGGAAGTGAGTCGGCTCTTTTAATTCAATTTTCAATCCAGTTTATTTGTATATAGCTCAATTTCACAAATTGCAAATTTGTCTCAGAGTGCTTTACAATCTGTACACAGAGACATCCCTGACCTTTGACCTCACATCAGACCAGGAAAAACTCCCAAATTGTATTTTATTTTACAGTGCTGTATTACATATATGTTGTGTGTATATATACATGTATATATTTTATTTTGTATTTTATATTTCACTTTGCACACTTTACTTTATGCAGTCACTTTCTTTCTTTCTTATATTTATATTTTATTGTGTTTAGTTTTATCGGTGCTGCTACTGTTGTCAACAAACAAATTTCCCCTTGGGGATTAATAAAGTATATTTCTATTCTATTCTATTCTAAATAACCCTTCAGGGGGAAAAAGGAAGAAACCTTGAGGAGAGAACAGAGGAGGATCCTCTCCAGGATGGACAGAACAACAGACGTCATGTGACCAGAAGGACAGATTTAGAGTTAAAACACATTCAATGAATTTGACAGAGTTTATGAACAGTTCATTTAAGGACAGAAGATCGGGAACGCTCCGGACCCAGACGGTGTCCCCCTCCACCCGCCTGAAGGTCGGTGCTGACCTGCTGTGTGAAGTCCCATCATGCTTCAGGCGCTCCCCAAGAAACCCTCCATCACAGGATGAAATGACGACAGGCTCGTCTGGGGTCCTGAAATCCTTTGACAGACTGGCGTCGACCCGTCCGAAGGTCGTCACAGGGACGGGGGGGGGGGGGGTCCCTGTGACCCCCTGCAGTCTGCCTACCGTGCAAACGGGTCGGTGGACGATGCGGTCGATATGGGACTGCACTACATGCTGCAGCACCTCGACTCCCCAGGGACACACGCATTGCACATGTACATAGAACGTTTGTGTTTTAAATTCATACATATAGCGAGATATGATCATAGAAATATTAGGGAGAATATTGATAATGTTGTTGTGTTATGAAGCATAGCGGTGATGTCTACTCTATGTATATGCAGGGTTCTCACGCATGTTGACCAGTGGATTTCCAGGACTTTTCCATGACTTTAAACCAAATGCCCATGACCAAACTGAAATCTCGGTATAAACATGAACAATTTAGAAAATCTTGCGTATTGTTAGCGTACGCCGGCTTATATTTTGAGCGTTTTTCTTAAAAAAAACATTAATTATTTCAAACGCGGCATAAATGAACATGTGATCGTAACAAATTTCCATGACTTTTCCAAAACTTTTATGATTTACGTTTTTTTCCATGACTATTTCATGACTTTAAACCAAATGTTGATGACCAAACTGAAATCTCGGTATAAACATGAACAATTTAGAACATTTTGTGTATCGAGAGCGTACGCTGACTTATATTTTAAGCGTCTTTCTTTAAAAAACACATCAATCACTTTAAACTCCGAGTAAATGAACATGTGATTATAACAACATTTCCATGACTTTTCCAAAACTTCGATGATTTAAGTTTTTTCCATGACTTTTCCAGGCCTGGAAATGACCGTTTTAAAATCGCATGACTTTTCCAGGTTTTCCATGACCGCACGAACCCTGTAACACAATCTACGCCGATGACTTTCTTTCTAGTCCCAGCTCCTGACTTCTACATGACTTTCCCCACCGCTGTTCCGTTGTACCACCTCCCCCTCGGAGGGATCCTCATCCCACCATATTAAGAGTGGAAATGTATCCGCTTCCATTGTAATTACAAACCCGCTGGAGGCGAAGCTTCTTGATCTCTGCTGGAGCCTTGCTTGCTTTTCTTTCTTCCTTTATTTACTCACCTCTCCCAGCAGAGAGGACCGACGCATTCCGAGCTATCCGTTCTGTTTTTCTTCCCTTTTCTGCTGGGCATTCTTTGCATCTAATATATGTGGAATTACAAATAGCTTTTAGGCAGGCAATAAAAACAGTGACATGCTGTAGATGGGAAAGGGTGTTTGAGAGGAGGAGAGACGCGAGTCTGCATTAGATGGTGAATTGGGAGGATTTCTGTTCCTGGTGCAGTATGTGTTGCACATGAGGAGCAATAACAACGCACAGGGCAGACTCCGAGGCTAGAGCCATGCCTCTGTTGACTGAAGGGTCTGAATCCACATCCAGCAGGGTTCTTACACATTTTGACCGATGGATTTCCAGGACTTTTCCATGACCAAATTGAAATCTCGGTAAAAACATGAACCATTTCGAACATTTTACGTATTGATTGCGTACGCCGGCTTATATTTTGAGCGTTTTTCTTTATTTCAAACTCGGTGTAAATGAACATGTGATTATTACACATTTCCATGACTTTTCCCAAACTTTTATGATTTAATTTTTTTCCATGACTTTTCCAGGCCTGGAAATGAACATTTTAAAATTCCATGACTTTTCCAGGTTTTCCATGACCGTACGAACCCTGATCCAGGCTTTGAGAATCCTCCTGCAGGCCAAAGTGTGGACCCAGCCCAGGACGAAGGCTCGATAGTGGTAGGAGAAATGGCTTTCTGTGGGGCCGAAATAAAAACGGATGAGAGAAAAAAGAGAACAGCCGTCCCCGACCCCGCTTCATTACATACATTATGACATGTCATTTAGCAGACACTTGTATCCAGAGAGACTTACAATAAGTGCATTTCAACCTAGAGTACAAACTAAGAACAACAAGAATACAGAAAGTAACATTTCCTCAACATAATCAAACTACAAAAGTACCACAATAAGATATTTAAGAGCCACTGAAGTGATAATCTGTGTTTTAATCCAGATATAGTGGGAAAAGGTGCGTTTTCAGTTTCCGGTGAAGCTGTAGAGACTTCCTGCTGTCCTGATGTCAGAGAGGAGCTGGTTCCACCAATCAGGAGCCAGGACAGCAGACAGTCTGGAGCTTCAGTGTGAGGCTGGAGGGGTCAAGATGAGGGTAAGCGCTTGATGACCCCGGAGTGATCTGTAACCAGGACCGGATACAGCAGAGAATAAATAAGGGGAACATTGGATAGAAAAGGAAAGACTTGCGTCTGTTGTGAGTTTGCATGAGTGGGCCTGTCAGGGTTCTTACACATTTTGACCGATGGATTTCCAGGACTTTTCCATGACTATTTCATGACTTTAAACCAAATGTCATGACCAAACTGAAATCTCGGTAAAAACATGAACAATTTAGAACATTTTGCGTATTGAGAGCGTCCGCCGGCTTATATTTTGAGCATCTTTCTTTAAAAAAACATTTATTATTTCAAACTCGGTGTAAATGAACACGTGATCATAACACATTTCCATGACTTTTCCCAAACTTTTATGATTTAAGTTTTTTCCATGACTTTTCCAGGCCTGGAAATGACCATTTTAAAATCCCATGATTTTTCCAGGTTTTCCATGACCGTATGAACCCTGCCTGTTTCAAATCCATCGGAGGACTTTTGGTTCTCATCAACGGCCGACGTGTACATCCCGCCTCCGAAGTGCCCCGCTACAGTCAGAACACGAGACGCAGCGAGAGCCGAAGGCGGGGAGAAGAGTTTATGGAGGACCCAAAATGACTTAAGTATAAATAAATAAATAAATGCATGAATAAATATAGGAATAAATAAATAAATGCTTAAATAAATGTATAAATAGGCTTTAGACAGAGGTTCGGACCGCCCAGCTCATTTGAATATACAGACACGTAAATGTCACACATAAATAAATGAAGAAATACGTGTGGACACATCAATAGAGAAATAATTAAATGAAGAAGTACAGAAATGTAGGAATATATTTATTTAATGATGTCCTGTTGATTGATAACTTATATTCATTCATTCCTGTATTTATTTATTTATACATTTATTTAAGCATTTATTTATTTATTTATACATTTATTTATTCATGTATACATGCATTTATTTATTCATACATTTATTTAAGCATTTATACATTAATTTATACATTTACTTATTTATTCTTATATTCATTCATGCATTTATTTATTTATACTTAAGTCATTTTGAGTCCTCCATAAGAGTTTGCCATGTGACGTTAGCGCAGCCTGACTGCAGGAAGTAGAACTGAAGACGCTCCCCGTGAGAGGAGGTGCTCTTCAGGGGGCGTGGCGCTGAGCACCAGACAGGACCACGATGTTCCCAAAAAACATGTGCCGGGTCCCCCGCCGCAACTGCAACCGCAGCCGCAGTGTTTACGTCGGCGTTGGGGAATGTTCCCGGCCGTCGCTTCCTGTTTGTGCACGACGCGGCTCGGCGGTGGGCGGAGCCAACAGGAGCGATGACAGGGGGGACAATGCTATCGGTGAAACGCAACAGCCCGAGCACTGACAAGATAATTTCCTTCCTGCTGGCTATAAAAAGAGCCTGGGCCTGAATGGCTGCATCCCTCCATATCACAGGAATAGCACAAAGGGAATGCGGCGTGCGACACGCAGCCGACGAGCAGCGCCGATCGCCGGGTCTAAATTAAATCTAATTTCTTCATTCTCTGCACGCAAGAGCTTCAGGGGAGCCTCCAACTTGTTGGCAAGGAGGCGGCTGGGAATTTAAGTGGCGTGTACGTAAGATATGAGAATACCGTAATGGAAATAGAAGAGACCGGGAGAAGTATTCGGTGTGAAGCCCTGTAAACGTGTTCATTAGAGGAAGAAATGCAGACGTATGAAGACGTGACACATTTCTGTCTCCAGCTCTGCGACTGTGACGGCAACACGGCGATAATACAATTCCTCAATTTGGCTGCAGCCCGGGTTCCAGTCACACCCCGAACGTCGCGTTAGAGAACCAGATCGCACCAATAAAAGTCAAATCAAACGGATTCCGAACCGCAATTAATTTCAAGGATTATGACGAGGGAAGCCGACCAAAAGTGTCTCTACCTCAATTAGTCTCTCATTGCACCGTCGATGCAGAGGATGGATGAACGAAAAACAAATTAAGTTTCAGAGAGAGAGAGAGAGAAAGAGTGAGAGAGCGCGAGAAGAGAGGGCGAGATAGTGAGGGGAAGTGATTTACACCACGAAGGCTTGAGAGGAAAGAGTGTGTGAAAGAGAGGGGAAAGGAGGGAGGTGGAGGAAGAGAGTTTGCTGTGTGCATAACGGCCTCCAGTGCACACGAGAGAGAGACAGGGTTCTTACACATGTTGACCACTGGATTTCCAGGACTTTTCCATGACTTTACCATGACTTTAAACCAAATGTCCTTGACCAAACTGAAATCTCGAGAAAAAACATGAAAAATGTTGAACATTTTATGTATTGAGAGCGTACGCAGGCTTATATTTTGAGCGTCTTTCTTTAAAAAACATATTCATTATTTTAAACTCGGCGTAAATGAACAAGTGATCATAACAACTTTCCATGACTTTTCCAAAACTTTTATGATTTAAGTTTTTTTCCATGACTTTTCCAGGCCTTGAAATGATCATTTTAAAATTCCATGACTTTTCCAGGTTTTCCATGACCGTACGAACCCTGGAGAGAGTGATTAGAAAAGAGAACAAGCACAGACGTGTTCCAAGAGACGCACAGAGCCAGAGAGAAGAGAGGCGCTGTCCTCACAGCTGTGGTTGCCGGGCAGCAGGCGTAGCTCTGGTGATGGGGGAGCTGTTGATGGTGGGACGGGTGGTGCTGCAGGCCTGTACGGGTGCAGGTGGTGCCGCCCCGGGCCCCCTGCTGTGGTCACCTCCTGCAGCCGCACCGGGCTGGAGGAGAGGAAGGATGGGGAACGTAAAGAGGCAAGTGGGGTTGAGAGAAGGAGAAGGAAAGGGGGATCTGTGAGGGAGCGCGGTGGCAACGGTTACCATGGAGAACATCTGTATCACGACTGTATGGAAGCCCGTTTACGCCACTGTGATAACAAGATAAGATCCTGTAGCTCATAATAGTAAGTCGAAATTATGAGATACTAAGTCATAATTATGACATTAGATATAAATGTATGACAAACTAAAACCACAGCCTAAAACAGAAAATATATAAGTATCTCATAATTATGAGATAGTAAGTCGAAATTATGAAATGCTAAGTCATAATTATGAGATAGTAAGTCATAATTATGAGATAGTAAGTCATAATTATTAGATAGTAAGTCATAAGATAGTAAGTCATAATTATGAGATAGTAAGTCATAATTATGAGATAGTAAGTCATAATTATTAGATAGTAAGTCATAAGATAGTAAGTCATAATTATGAGATAGTAAGTCATAATTATGAGATAGTAAGTCATAAGATAGTAAGTCATAATTATGAGATAGTAAGTCATAAGATAGTAAGTCATAATTATGAGATAGTAAGTCATAAGATAGTAAGTCATAATTATGAGATAGTAAGTCATAAGATAGTAAGTCATAATTATGAGATACTAAGTCATAATTATGAGATACTAAGTCATAATTATGAGATACTAAGTCATAATTATGAGATAGTAAGTCATAATTATGAGATACTAAGTCATAATGAGATAGTGAAGTCATAATTATGAGATAGTAAGTCATAATTATGAGATAGTAAGTCATAATTATGAGATGCTAAGTCATAATGAGATAGTGAAGTCATAATTATGAGATACTAAGTCATAATTATGAGATAGTATGTCATAATTAGTACTTCCACGTGACGGCGTTCGTCCTCCGCTGTGCGGCGGGCGAACGCCGCCGCCTGGCCGCCCGCTGACCTGTCTCTGAGGAGAAGGCGTAACGTGGTGCTGATCCAAAGCCTCCGTACCGGAGCATCGAGAGCGTTCTCACACTTTCTCCTCACTCATGTTCTCCCTCCCTCCCTGTAAGCGCCAGATGTTGTGACCCCCCCCCCCCCCCCCCCTCTGCCGTCACGGTCGAGATGTGCTCTCGCTGGAAAAGTGCTGATTGGTCTGATAAGATGCCTTGGATTACGGGCTGGCAGTGGGCTTCCTGGTGGGGCATTATGTATCGGGTATCAACCGGGTCCAGGAAACACAGGGCGGGATCTGCTGACAGGCCGGCTTACGGCGCTCTGAGAAGGGTTACCTGAGCTGTCACGGCCATCGGAGCACGGAGGAGGAGGGAGACCGAAATGCAGGACCAACAAACGCTGATCGGGGCCATTTTAACAAGACACAGGGCAAATAGCACGGTGTTGGACTCTGCTTACCAGAGCCACTAAAGTAGGGTGACCAGATTTGAGTTTGTGAAAAAGAGGACACTTCGGCATAACTTCTAGGGGGGAGGGGGGGATTAACATCTCTTATTCTGCCTGTTTTGTGATACACAGGACTGTCTCAGAAAATTAGAATATTGTGATAAAGTTCTTTATTTTGCAATGCAATTAAAAAAACTAAAAGGTCATGCATTCTGGATTCATTACAAATCAACTGAAATATTGCAAGCCTTTTATTCTTTTAATATTGCCGATTATGGCTTACAGCTTAAGAAAACTCAAATATCCTATCTCTAAATATTAGAATATTTCCTCAGACCAAGTAAAAAAAAGGATTTATAACAGCAAAACAAAATCAAACATTGTAAAATGTCCATTAATGCACTCAGTACTTGGTTGGGAATACGGATTACTGCATCAATGCGGCGTGGCATGGAGGCAATTCTCTTAATCCGTGCAAAAAGATTCCCAACCAAGTCCTGAGTGCATTAATGGACATTTTACAATGTTTGATCATGCCTAAAAGGGGGATCATTTTCATGTATCTCGCAACCCTGAGATCAGTCGACCAATGACTGTTCAGGTGGACCGTAAGGGAGATACCATTTACAAAACGTGTAAGGGGTAAAAACTAGTTTGTGAAAACCCAGAGAAACGCAAATATCCAACGAAGAAAAATCCAGGACGTTTTTGGAATCCCTGCCGGACGATTTTTTTTTTGTCTCAAAAAGAGGACATGTCCGGGGAAAGAGGACGTCTGGTCACCTGACCACCCTAACGTCTGGTCACCTGACCACCCTAACCTCTGGTCACCTGACCACCCTAACGTCTGGTCACCTGACCACCCTAACCTCTGGTCACCTGACCACCCTAACCTCTGGTCACCTGACCACCCTAACCTCTGGTCACCTGACCACCCTAACGTCTGGTCACCTGACCACCCTAACCTCTGGTCACCTGACCACCCTTTCAAAAACGTTTTTGTTTCTATGAACCCTCATAAATACGCCGTCCGCATACGTCCCATAGGACGCTCACGTGACGTGAAGCATCTTTAGTCGCACACTGTGACGTTTGACATCCTAAAACTCTGTTTGACCTCGTTCACACGCAAACACACAAACAGAGTTTTCAGAAATCTCCACTTTGGCCGGAGTTTTTAGAAACGATCGTTTTCCGTGATAAAACCTCAGTTTTTGTGTAAATGAAAGGTTAAAACGCATGAAAATATATGCGTTTTCCCATCGTGTAAACGGGGTTTTAAAGTGAATGAATGTTTCCATCTCAGCTCGACTGCAGTGTCTTCCTCTGATCCTGAGTCTCTGCCCTCAGAAACATGACCGAACGAGACACACAGGGTCCCAAAGCTTCTGTCGACATTCTCCACCGCTCTCTGACCTACTGCAGACAAAACATTTACGAATGATTCAATTATGAAAATCATCTCAAGTCGCATGCCTGAGTTTAATAGAATTGGCGTACTACACAGATTTTAGAGAAATGTAGATAGTTATTTTTTAACTAGAAATTAGCTTTTTTTATTCCATTAAGTAGGCTGCTCTGATCTCTCTGATACCGCGAGGCGGTCTGAAGACCATTTTCTCGTGATTTGCATTCGATGTGAAGATCAAAGACAGACCACCTTGAATGAAGCTGTACGTCAGCGGTGAGCAGTCCGTCACCGTGTGCCCCTGTGGGATGTTCACTGAGGTCAGAGGCCATCCCACACAGGGGGATACACAGGCAGCAATACACACTACACAGCTGTGGTTAGAAAGCATACCAGTCCCGTATTCTAGTAGAAAGACCTGTGGGGGGGAGGGTTCATATAAAAAGTTTCTGTTTATATGAACCCTCATAAATACGCCGTCCGCATACGTCCCATAGGACGCTCACGTGACGTGAAGCATCTTTAGTCGCACACTGGGACGTTTGACCTAGTTTTCAGAAATCTCCACTTTGGCCTGAGTTTTTAGAAATGATCGTTTTCTGTAATAAAACCTCAGTTTTTGTGTAAATGAAAGGTTAAAACGCGTGAAGATATATGCGTTTTCCCATCGTGTAAACGGGGTCTCAGTAGACAAGAACTAACGAGGGAATGGGCAACAGGTGAGACGGGCGTGAGGACCAGGTGAAGGTAATGAGGGACTAACGAGGTGATCAGAGGCAGGTGAGGGGAGCTGGACTAACGAGGTGGGAAGCAGCATCTGGAATGACAGGAGAGTTTTAGGCCACATTTACACATAGCCGGTATTTACAGGAACAAATATTTCTGCCCCTCCGTTTAAAAAAATAACGTTGTACACACAAAGTCGTTTTCAACAAAGTTTCTGTTGATATGAACCCTCATGAATACGCCGTCCGCATACGTCTCATAGGACGCTCACGTGACGTGAAGCATCTTTAGTCGCACGCTGTGACGTTTGACATCCTAAAACAGAGTTTTCAGAAATCTCCACTTTGGCCGGAGTTTTTAGAAATGATCGTTTTCCGTGATAAAACCTCCGTTTTTGGGCCAAAACGCATGAAAATATATGCGTTTTCCCATCGTGTAAACGGGGTCTCAGTCTAATGCACACTCGATATAGCGACGAGCTTACGGTTCATGTTAATATGAAACAGGAGGAGTGTGTTCCCCCCCACAAAGCAGCATAAATTCATTTATACAGTGCAGCAGACGAGCACGGAAGAGGCCCACCGGTGTAATAAAACTGTAGGTCCTGGGAAAAAAACTATATAAAATGTGTGAAGCACTGATTTTGAATCACCAGTTGGTTTTTTTAACGGCGTAAAAAATGGTAACTTCAGTTGCGAGAATGTATTTTTTACCTGCTTTTGTCTAGCACATCAAAGGCACCGAGTTGCTATTTTTTCCCAGGCCTTGAAGGACAAGTTTAGTCATCAGGTCAACAGAATATACTGTACTCACAACACACCAGCATTTCAAGCTCTGCCTCACTGATGCAAGTTATTGAGTGTTATAGAGACATTTCTCGCACTATTATACAGCCACTGTAAAAATCCAGAAGCCAAGGAACAGCCCAGAGTACGGTACATTAAGCTGCACGGCCACAGCTTTAACGCAAGTATTCACCAGTTCACTGAGTTTAAGTGCTGCCCCAAGCCACGCAACAACTTCCACCTCCCTTATAAATGAGGATTATTCAGCCAAAGAGAACTAATGAATCCATGCCCAGGTGTTTTGCTCAAGGGATGGATTCCGTTGTAATGTTCCATACATCTGAGTTATACTTGATAACGAAGTTGACTTAAGGCTGGGTGGCTGAGCTGCGTGAGTGACGAGATGTATCCGCCCTCGATACCACCGGGCTGGGCTGTGTTTTAACACGAGGCTGGGATCCAGGGGTCTGGACATTCCTCCACTGGAATGCGCGATTGTTCCCCGAACTCAGATTAATTTCACAGACTTTCAGCGGCTCGTCAGAGCGCTACACTCTTCCCATGTTCCTCCATTTTATATAAGGGCCGATAGGATCTGGTTACACGATGCAGGAGGGTCCCGTTACCTAACGCGTGCATTCTCTCCAATGGCCAGCCGGGGGCGACTTCTCTGGTGGCAAAGACAAGTCGGATGTATAAAAGTCTGTGAGAAAAGGACTCCGCCCCCTCAGTAAAGTTACAGAGAAACAGTAACAGGAGTTTATGGTCTTCTTCAACACAGCGTGATGTTCACGTAGTAAACTACGTACGGTCCATTGACAGTCAAACAGGCCTTAAGAAGGGAACGCTTCAGGACGGCTAGGGGGAGGGAGAGGTCGCTGCTGCTACCAGAGCCATGTACAACGTCTCTACGTCAGTCCTCGTCTCTATGGCGCTCCTCGTCTCTATGTCGCTCCTTGTCCATTTCATCACATTACATCACATCACATGTCATTTAGCAGACGCTTGTATCCAAAGAGACTTACAATAAGTGCATTTCATTACAGTGCAAACTAAGAACAACAAGAATACAGAAAGTAACATTTCCTCAACATAGTCAAACTACAAAAGTACCATAATAACATATTGAAGAGCCACTGAAGTGCAAGGTCCCTAGGTCGCTCCTCGTCCCTACGTCGCTCCTCATCTCCATTCCAAATATAGTCGCCTCTCTTCACCGGTTGCAGAAAGTCAAGATGGCGATGGCCAAATCGCCAAACTTGAGGCTTCATAACAGCGGTCCAATGTCTATGTCCACGTCTTATATACAGGCTGTGGTTTGTGACCGCCCCTCGTAGGGCTGGGGCTTTGCAGGATGTCAACAGGGTTAGGGTTAGGACTTGAGCATCGATAGTTGGTAAAATGTTGGCAATTTGTCCGGATTGGCTATTAGCAGTTACTAATTGTAATGTACCTATGGATGTGTGGAAAACTATCACTGGATGACTTTGATACTGGAAGAAACTCTCTACAGCTTCCGCGGGAAACTGAAAATGCACCTTTTCCGACTATATCTGGATTAAAACACAGATTTGCACTTCAGTGGCTCTTAAATATCTTATTGTGGTACTTTTGTAGTTTGACTATGTTGAGGAAATGTTACTTTCTGTATTCTTGTTGTTCTTAGTTTGTACTCTAGGTTGAAATGCACTTATTGTAAGTCTCTTTGGATAAAAGCGTCTGCTAAATGACATGTCATGTAATGTGAACATTAATAAACATGACGATTCTCAGGCAAGTTCTGCAGGTAGAAGGACATACACTTGCTATGCAAGCCAAACTGAATCTAAAAATATGTGCATCAGATTGTTTGTCTTCATTATAGGAAAATATAAATTGCTAAAGCCAAATATAAATATGTATTTCATTGCCAAAAAGATATCCAGGCTAAAAAGAGCAATCAGTCACTCTCTGTAAATGTATCCTGAAACATTTAAAAACAGCCGCTTCACATTTGAATATCTGTTCCAATATATATCTGTTAACATTCCATCGTAAACCACGCCGCAAACGGAGGGATGTGCATTATTTTCTTGATACAGGAAAAGAGCATCGAAACTACTCCAGCAAGCCAGAACGTTATCAGCACCATTTATTAATAAACGTGCAAGTCGAGGAGGAATAATGCTTCACCTTCAGCTATGAAAAAGCGAGTGGAGGTTGTGGCTCCATTAATACGCCGAGACGAACCTCTCTTACGTCCATTTGTCAGCGGTTAAGTGATTTCCTTCCCTCCCCGCGCTCTACCCTGATGACACTGCGTGGTTGAGGGGGATGGACCTGGAATTACACAACTCGTGTGCGTGCAGCTCTTCTCATGGAAAAGGTTTCTTTATAAAAAGGTGTGCGGCTTGGGCACTAACTCAGTTACCATTGAATAAAGTGAATATATTCGAATATAGAATGAACTGCAAATGTAATGCTCTTTTAGAATACAGTCCATTTAATCCAGCCATGGCCTTGGTGTTGATTGGTAGAATCAAGTCCTTGGACAGGAGAGTAAATGAAGTTAAACTGGCCCATTTTATGATTTCTGAACTGCAAAAAAAGAAGAGAGAAAAAGTCGCCAGTTCCTCATTCACAGGAGTCATTTTTCTGTGAACACTGTGTGACCCCATAACTATGATGAAACCTCCCCATGAGGTTTCCATCTCAGGAATAATACGGTCATACTGAACAATTCCTTGCTTTTCAGGAAATATTACCGCCATGAAAGCCATAACACAATAGAACACAAACACAGTGTGGTGTTGATGGAGCAAACTGCGGCCGATTGCCGAGACATCGGGATTGCTTCTGTGTTACGGAAAGTTTAACGGGAATACGTCTTAAAGGCTCTCTGGGAAATTCCACAGTTTTATGGTGTATTGACTTTCCTGCAGGATGAATCAAACGGCCTGAGGCATCTTCCCCTCGTTTGTTATAAGTTCGGTATTCTGCTACGTGTTTGCTATTTCTTTCCTTGACAATTCATCTAATTTGGTCTAAAAGAGTGTTACCTTTATCACGAAGGTTTAATACCACTGATGACAGTCTTGTGCCAGTGCTTTTCTCCTTCCTCGATGCCTTTAATACAGGGTTCTTACACATTTTAAACAATGGATTTCCATGACTTTTCCATGACTTTTCATGACTTTTAACCAAATGTCCATGACTAAACTGAAATCTCGGTATAAACGTGAAACATGTAGAAAATGTTGCGTATTGATTGCACATGCCGGCTTATATTTTGAGCGTCTTTCTTTAAAAAACATAATAATTATTTCAAACTCGGCGTAAATGAACATGTGATTATGACACATTTCCATGACTTTTCCAAAACTTTTATGATTTAAGTTTTTTCCATGACTTTTCCAGACCTGAAAATGAACATTTTAAAATTCTATGACTTTTCCAGGTTTTCCATGACCGTACGAACCCTGTTAATAACTCTCTACTGCGTACCGATCCTCCTGAAGGCTCTGTGGATCTCTGGGTGTCCCACGGCAGAAATAAGGATTTCCCACAGTACAGATCCAAATCCAAAAGTCCTGCTTTCCTGTTGGCCTAACAGTGCTTCATCTTGGCTCCTCTCTTTCCCCCCCAAAAGGCACTGGAGTGCTGCCAAAAAGCCTCTTCTTTCTCGTCTCCTGTCGTATACATATACTCATTTCACATGAAGCACATGCGGAACAACAGACAATCCAGTGCATGGGCGAAACAGTGTCCCAAAAAAACATCAAACCAGCGAAGATGAGGTCCGACAAGCGGCTAAATGACCGAAGCCCAAAGCATATTTGAAACGAGGGTTGAAATGAATGGTTTACGGGTGAGAGGGGCTTCGACGCGAGGGCCAGGGAAGTCATCCCAGATGGCATTAGTTAGGAGATATTGTCTTCTGGAGGGCCCTCCACGCCTGGTTGCTCCGTTTGGCCGCCTATGAAAGAGATAGAGCTTCCCTTTGGCATCTCTGATGACTGACTTCCTGGAAGCTGTGTTGCGTGAAATGGCCTCCTCTGTACCATCCGCTCCCCTTTGCCAATCCTCATCCCCTCACACACACACACACACACACACATGCGTAGTTTCCCGCCACCCGACTGTCACCGCCGGCCCGGTGGGTCACCGGCAGCTCCACCTGCGGCCCCCGACGGACACCTCTCTGTTCAGCCGCCCTCCTTCTTTCTCCGATGGGCGCGGACCGAGTTGAAGCGTAACCAAGGCAACGCCGTGGCAGGGCATGCGTGGACGGCGCCGCGTGGGAAGTCTTGACAGGTTTCAGGCAGCTCTCAGTTGAGGAAGGGGGGAGGGAGGGGTGGGGTGGGGGGGGGGGGGGGGATTGAGCGGTTACCCCCGGTGTCTCCACGCTGAGCCGGCACCTCACACTCTGTCCGTGCTTCGCCGTCCGTCTCCATCTTTTCCCCCGCCAGCGCTCAGATAAACACATTCTGCGATCCGAGATGAGAGTCTGGAGGGACCCGGAGTAGGTGGTAACCAAGGCAACTGGGTCAGAGGGTGACATTATACCCCGAGATGGCTGACAGCCACTCAGACAAGCGTGTACAGTGTTAGCTAAGTTGTGAGTGGTGTGTGTGTGTGTGTGTGTGTGTACATTGTTAAGACTTCTGCACTGGCCTTAGTGGGACATACACACACTGCTCGGAGCCGCTGCTGGGCGTCATACACAACGCACACGCCTCAAGTCACACACTTTTTAGAGTTTCTAAAAGATTATTTCCTTTTCATGTTGCACTGAAATGATGTTATTTAGTATGCTCTTGGTGACATCAATTTGAAAGCTGGACCAAAGTGTTTGATTTCATTTAATTTGTGTTTTTTATTTTTAAATAGATTAAAAGAATTGGAGGGAAATTCATCTGAGTGAGCTGGTCGTGTTGACTTGAGTCTTAGTTTTTGGTTTTATTTCATGCTGTGATTTTGTTCTTTGTTTTTTATATTTGTCTGTCACTGTTTTGTGTTATCTTGTCTGAAACTTTATGTGACGTGCTACTGCTTTAGTCTTGACCAGGACGCTCTTGTAAAGGAGATTTTTAATCTCAATGAGGCATTTCCTGGTTAAATAAATTTAAAATAAATAAAAATAAAATTAGAATTAGGCCAAATAAAAGCCTCAAGTTGTGGGTCTTGGGCTTGAACAGGTTGGTGACCACTTCTTTAATCCTTCCACACGTGACGTTAAGTAAACCCCACAACGTTCTGTGTGTGTGATCCTTCTCTCCAAATATTTTCCTTGGCCTGACACACGTTTATGCTCCGATGAGCCTGAGGGCGGCTGCTGTGAGGCGGATGCAGAGCCCCACATTTGCATCTCAACATCCTATGGGAGGAAAATGGAAAGACATGGGGGGGGGGGGGTGATCTGATTAACAGGCCCACTCACTTTCTTCAAGGGGCCTGATTTTGATAACACCTAAAGCAGGGAAACATGTGTCCCACCCCCCCCCCATCGATCTCCCACTGTGCTCAGACTAACAAGGAGAAGCAGCATTCACCTCCTCAGTGGAGAAGGGACATAGTATTTACACAGGGGTGCTTTAATGGGAGACAAAGGCCATCAAATATCATTGTGAATTGACCATAAATGATACATTTGGAAGATTATAATAATAATATGTATTGTTTAAGTCATTTGTCAGGCAGAACGTTTCCGGTTCAAGTTTCCCAGATGTCCAAGCATGGAAAAGTATGATGGCTATTACCGTATTGGTCCGAATATAAGACGGCCTTTTTTCCCCTCGAAATAGGTCCAAAAATGTCGGGTCGTCTTATATTCGGACCAATACGGTATTTCAAATAGTCTGGATTTGGGTTTTGAGGGGATTGCAAATACAGATGCAGGGTGGTGCATACATACTTACAAGTAAAAGATAATTAAGGGGGTGTCGGGATTGTTTTTGTTGTTTTTAATCGTTGTTTTTATTTTTATTTATTTTTATTTTTGGGTTGTATGTGTGTGTGTGTGTGTGTATATATATATATATATATATATATATATATATATATATGTATGTGTGTTTATGCCTGACATCTTTGTAATTGTTTTATGTTTATATCACTAAACAAATAAAAGATTTAAGTGACAAAAAAAGTTTCCCAGATGTCTCTAACACCTGAGTGAATCCAAGCAGACTGGCTATCGGCTCTGATCGTATGGCGTCACATCTTTTCGTGCAGGATAACCGTCCTGCACGGCCTCTGTGATGACCAGCGATGCTGCACACAACAACGCCAGTGTGAATGTGCTCTCGTCACTGGGGACTGTTGGTCTAAATGTACTTGAATCTAGTTTGGACCACGGGAAGCAATATGTATACACTAAATTGAAAAAAAAGATAGAAGACAAAGTCACAGTTTAAATGGTTAGAATGTTTCTTTTATCTGGCACATCTCGTCTGAAAACGATGCAGAAAAACTGGTTCATGCATTTGTTATTTCTAGACTGGATTACTGCAACTCCTTATTATCAGGCTGCTCTAATACATCTCTGAGGCCCCTCCAGAAGGCTGCAGCTCGTGTTCTCACTCAAACTAAGAAAAGAGATCACATTACTCCTGCACTAGCTGCTCTGCCCTGGCTCCCTGTAACATCAACAATCACATTTCAAACTAGAAGGGGCACTCGGTAGAGCGCATACCTTCATATCACAAGATTGAGCATTGAATGATGAACATTTGGCATTAGTTGTAGCCAATTGGAAAGAAATTGACCGCGCTATATGGTAAAAAGAAGATTTTGACCTTTTCATGACCTTGACCTTTGACTCGATCGATCCCAAAATCTAATCAAATGGTCCCCGGATAATAACCAATCATCCCACCAAATTTTGTGCGATTCGGTTTAATACTTTTTGTCTTGTGCGAATAACACGCACACAAATACGAAACGATCAAATCATGATTTTCCTCACCTACGAAGCTTCATAGGGTCCATTGGACCTGGCTGTGTCCTGTGTTCTGTGTCCTGTGTCCTGGGTCCTGTATCCTTGCCCCTGCTTCCTTCATCCAGCCTCTGGCCTGGCCCTGGCCTCCTTCCCTCCTTCCCTCCTTCCCTCTCTGTGCCTCCTGCCTGGTGGGATGGATCCTCCTCTGTTGCTCTCCTGAAGGTTTCTTCCCTTTCTGGAGATACTTGTCCTCTAACAGGCTTTTTCCTGGGTCAAAATGGGTCTTAGGTGCTCCGAAAAAGAGTTGTGAGTTTTTTTTTGGTTTTTTTGCCTTAGGCGCTCGGGATTTCTCATATGCGCTCGGCAAAAAGGCTTAGGCGCGCGCCCAAATTGTCTCTATGCAGGAAAAAGCCTGTCTAAGGACATCAGCAGGTAGGAAGGTTGCGTGTTAGTTATCACTTACTGTATTAAAAGCTATGCAAGAACTCCAGGACGTAATGTGCAGCACGTCTACCTGCTACAGCAGCATACAGGCGGGCTGTTAATGTCTGCTGCCCGACTATGATTACAGCTGTTTACCACTGGGGCCGTCTGAGTGGATCACACCTCCAGACAGATGCTTGGCAGTCCTCTTCTTGCGCGGGCCTGTGCCTTTTATACACCCACTTCTCCGGCTCTGTCACTTTGTCTGCTCGCCTCGCTCCATCGCCATCTCCCCGTCTCTCTCTCTCTCCGTCCACCCCTCCATAAACTGCGGGGATGATGGATGCCTCTGATTGCCAGAGGCCTCCGAGTCCAGCGCACTAAATCCGGAGTGCTGTTTGGAGCGCCGCGCCATTAAAGCGAACGCCTCCACAGGAACGGACCACGTGACGGCTAAGTGAGAGGTGGTCCGCGTGGGGGGGGAGGTGGCAAATGAATGCACAACATGTGTACGCTGCTCTTAATCAACGCTAAATTAATAACAATCACTGACATTTAATTTACCAGTTAATTATTGCGTGTCCAATTTGAACAGCTGATTTGCAGTCTTGTTATTTTAAAAGTGTAAATTACTCAAAGCTGCAAGTAGTTACGGACAAACAAACAACACGACTCGCGGCTAAATTTACATTTAATGACTGTATACTGTCAGGGGGCCCGAGCATTCAGGAAGAGTTTATTTCATTCTTACATTTTCCCAGCCCTTCCCAAACAAAGTGAGCTCACACACACACACACACACACACACACACACACACACACACACACACACACACACACACACACACACACACACACACACACACACACACACACACACACACACACACACACACACACACACACACACACACACACACACACACACACACAATGTGCTGCCAATGAACCCAGACCAAGCATCCCGAGGGGAGTCTATGTAAGAAGAAATGTGTATCCTGCCTATTTACATACCTACTATTTACCCCAATCTACCATCACATGTGTCTATTAATAAGGTGCATTATAACTCCAGTTATATTTAACTTAAACAGCAACACACATCCTTACTTCCCCCCCTACCCGCTCCCTCCCGTTGGTCTCTCCCAGAACTACACCCGGGTGTTTCGGGCCCCCGGGGAAGTATTTTGCCTGAATTCCTTAGAGAGGAGGAAACAGGGAGAGGTAAGTAAGGTAAGGAGGTAAGCTGCTAACTATATATATCATGGTTATTACACATTTTGACCAGTGGATTTCCATGACTTTTCCAGAACTTTATACAAAATTTCCACGGCCAAACTGAAATCCCGGTATAAATATGAACAATTTAGAAAATGTGCGTTTTTGAGCTCCTTTCTTTAAAAATCAATTATTTCAAACCCGGCGTGAATGAACATGTGAATATAACACATTTCCATGACTTTTCCAAAACCTTTATGATTTAAGTTTTTTCCAGGACTTTAAACCAAATTTCCAAGACCAAACTGAAATCTCGGTATAAACATGAACAAATTTGAAAATGTTGCGTATTGAGAGCTCACGCCAGCTTATATTTTTAATGTGTCTTTCTTTAAAAAAACATGAATTATTTTCATGACTTTTCCCAAACTTTTATGATTTGAGTTTTTTCCATGACTTTTCCAGGCCTTGAAATGACCATTTTAAAATTCCATGACTTTTCCAGGTTTTCCATGAGCGTACGAACCCCGACATATACACCCACGATATGTTAGTAACAGCGCTGCGTCGTTCTATAAACACACAATAGCTACAATACGCCGCGTCATCTTCCCAGCAGATGAACCCACCAGTCAGCCAACAGCCCAGTTCCTTTTACTGTTTTCAATTCTACAGGATCAAGATATCAGAGCCACCATGTGGAGAGGAACTGACTCCGGACGGAGCGGTTCGGGCTGAAGAAGAGGAAGAGCGTCACGGTGACACCGCCCACCCCGGAGCCTATAATGAAAAGATATTTGATCTATATTTCAGACGATATCGCCCAGCCCTGGGGTAAAACGACAACATTGCAGACGACGCGGTTGTACACCGTGTAGCTCGCGGCGGGACGGGGCGGCCCTTGGTTTCTGTCCCTGTCGCCCTCCTCTTCGGGAGGAAGAGGAGGGGAGGAAGATGAGAGGAGACAGGCATGGCTGTGAGGTGACGCACAGTCTTCCATGGCAGTCTCTATCTTGCAGAGATCGCTTAAGTCAGACTGTTTTCTCTCTCTCTCTCTCTTCCTCTTCTTCTTCTTCTTCTTCTTCTTCTTCTTCTTCTTCTTCTTCTTCTTCTTCTTCTTCTTCTTCTTCATCAGTGTCCTTGGCTCTCTGCTCCCTCCAGATGGGCCGGGGTGGGCAAGGATGACGTGGCTTCCAGCTGCTGTTATTTCTGGGCCCGAGCCACTTTCCACCTGGAGGAAACCTGACGCCACCTTCAAACGTGCACACCTGTCGGGCAACGCGGGCCGCACTGTTGCATCAGCAGAGCAAAAAAAAAAAGAAAAGTGTGTTGACTTCAAAGGAGGAAACGCAAAATACTGAAAATGCCTTGGCGTGTGTATCGAGTGGCGGGCTCCTGTTTGACAGAAGAGCTGCTGGAGGAGGACGCACAGACGCACTAACTCAGGGCTCTTACACATGTTGACCGATGGATTTCCAGGACTTTTCCATGACGTTCCATGTCCAAATTGAAATCTCGGTATAAACATGAACAATTCAGAACATTGTGCGTATTGAGAGCGTACGCCGGCTTATATTTTGAGCGTTTTTCTTTAAAAGAAATATTCTTTATTTCAAACTCAGCGTGAATGAACATGGGATTATAAGACATATATGACTTTTCCAAAACCTTCATGATTTAAGTTTTTTCCATGACTTTAAACCAAATTTCCAAGACCAAACTGAAATCTCGTTATAAACATGAACAAATTTTAAAAAATGTTGCGTATTGAGAGCTCACGCCAGCTTATATTTTTAATGTGTCTTTCTTTAAAGACATGAATTATTTTAATGACTTTTCCAAAACTTTTATGATTTAATTTTTTTCCATGACTTTTCCAGGCCTGGAAATGACCATTTTAAAATTCCATAACTTTTCCAGGTTTTCCATGAGCGTACGAACCCTGCTAACTGGAGACAAAAGTCACATTACACATGAAGGACAACCCCAACGGGTCAGGGTCACGGACCGAAGACGCCGTTCTCCTCCACACACTTATACTCTTTTCTTCTTGAAACCTCTTTTTGTCTTTGTTGTCTCTGTCGGATCCCCACGGAGGCTGGGAGTAAAGAATTAAAGGCGAGAGCACTGGAAAACAAAGCAAGTTTCAACGAAGTCGGGGAACACTGCAGCCTCCCAATAACAACACTTCTTGATAAAAGTCTATTTTCTGTGCACAATGTCTCCACATGATGTTATCATTTTTCTTTAAATTCAATAAAGACTTCTCCCGCCGCCCGCATGAAACCCGTATAGTTTTGAGATGAGCACACGGTTTGGTGCAAGTCGCCCGTCTGAGGACGAGCTGCTCGGTCGGATCAAGCCTGGATAATAAGTTTGTCCTCAGCAATCACAAGGAGAACTATTTCTGGAGGTCACATGTAAACACCTCCATCCTCCCTGCAGCCTCGCTCTGCAGCCTTGGGGGGGGGGGGGGGGACGACACTCGAGTCTCACTGAACTCAGAATGGCCACATTTTTTTAAATTATGAATACAATGTTTTGAGTTTTTTTTTTATTTCAATTGGTATATATAAAATACACAAAACCAGAAAACTTCATTGCCAGATTCTACGTGTGCACATGGCAGAGAACATCTGTGTGGAGCGGAGAGGAGTTTTGGGCGCTGAGCACTGCAGGGGAACAGAGTGATCAAGAGTCGTGGACCAATGGTCCGCCACGGCGTCTAGAAGGTAAACTCCTGGATATTAAATGTGCATCTGCAATGTCCTGTAGAGGAGCTCTGATGTAAACTGCAGTAGCATATATAAGTCACTTTGAGATCAATACTAGAGGGCTCTCCTGAAGTCTATGTTTGGAGCTTGGGGGAGGGAGGAGATTAAAGTTGATTTAATAGACAGATCTCCACAAAGGGTCATGCAGACGCACCACCTTTGAATCCTCTCTCTCTCTCTCTCTCTCTCTCTCTCTCTCTCTCTCTCTCTCTCTCTCTCTCTCTCTCTCTCTCTCTCTCTCTCTGATTGATCACACAGGCAAAGATGTCAAGTGGAAACATTGTTAGCCCCTATCCAAAGAGCACCAACCCATGGGGAACCTCCCACACCACCGACCAATCATGTAGCTTCATCATTTAGCCATCTGCTTTCATAGAGCTTAAAACCAAATGTCCATGACCAAACTCAAATCTCGGTATAAACATGAACACATTTTAAAATGTTGCATATTGAGAGCTCACGCCGGCTTATATTTTAAGCATCTTTCTTTAAAAAAAACATTAATTATTTCAAACTCGGTGTAAATGAAGTGATTATAACACATTTCCATGACTTTTCCAAAACTTTTATGATTTAATTTTTTTCCAAGACTTCTCCAGGCCTGGAAATTACCATTTTAGAATCCCATGACTTTCACATGAGCGTTTCCTGAAGGGGGCCTTCTGCTGTCAACCTCTGCAGCCAATGAGAATTAGGTAGAGATCGGTGGTCCTTTGTCCCTTTGTCCCCCTTTATTACAGGCAGTATGCAACCAAACCCCAAAAGACGTACAGCACCAGTCGGTAGTTAATTGGGTTAATGAACTGGCATGTGTGCTACTGGTGGTGTTGGTGATGCTCCTCTGTACCAAGTCTATCAATTAGGCTGCACTTTGCACACGGCATACATACCCAAGGCCAGGACGAGCTTTATCGCGCCGCATTTGGAAAGTTTACAACCGCCGACTTTTTTTTTAACAAGGTGCTAATACCAGATTAGGAGCGTTTCGATCGTCTCTCAACGCGGCCGAGCCGACGACTCGCGGCTAGCGGTGCGAACGGCGGAAACAAAGGCAACGGCCGGGAGAGCCGTCAGTTTTTGCCAAAGGGAAGAACTGGGGGGGGGGGGGGGGGGTTCTACGCTTCCGCGATATCGGCACCGTTAAATAGAGCATAACATCCATGCTGAGCAGGGAGGGCTAATCCTGATCGTCTCGTTGCCTATTGCCACCCATTGCTGGACACAGGGTTCTTACACATGTTGACCAGTGGATCTCCAGGACTTTTCCAGGACTTTAAACCAAATGTCCATGACCAAACTGAAACCTCGATTTATACATGAAACAGTGAGAACATTTAGTATTTAAACAATGTGAATTCCAAAGCATGCAGTACACATTTAATGAAACAAATGAATAAGAGACAATATTTTATTTAAAGAATAAACATTTGCTTCCCGAGCTATGGCCAGTGAACTTTCCAGTTACGGTGCGTTCACTTGCAACGCGGAGAAACAAGAAAATTGCGCCGCCAGTATGAGAGCGTACGCCGGCTTATATTTTGAGTCTTTCATTCTAAAACATATTCATTATTTCAAACTTGGCGAAAATGAACAAGTGATTATAACACATTTCCATGACTTTTCCAAAACTTTTGTGATTTAAGTTTTTTCCCATCACTTTTCCAGGCCTGGAAATGACCATTTTAAAATGACAGACTCTTCCAGGTTTTCCATGACCGTACGAACCCTGTGGACAAACACAACGTTGAAGTACGTGCATACACACATTTGTGCTGGGTGCAAAGTGCTCTTCAGTATAATCCAGTTGGCAGATGATGCAAAGTGAACATCATGTCATGCACAGCGTGGAGAAGAATAATGTGTCAGCTAATGAACATCACTTTTTGCTCCTGTCATCGTTTCTCCGCAGGCCGAATGATTTGGTGCGCAGCCGAGTGTTTACCAACATCCAGCAAATGGCATAACTAACAATAAATCAGGAAACACCTGGGAACTCCGAGTCAGCTCCAGAACATGTCGTGATGTATGCGCGTCTGAGCCATCCATCCCCGTAATGCCCTCAGAAAAGCCGTAATGGCTTCCGAGTCCACAACGCGAGTCCTCCTTTAAGTTCGCGGGCTCTAATGAAACCATCATTTGGGCTTTTGGTTTATGTCTGGTGGTCAAAGTTTTCAGTGGCGTGATGCATTTCACTGCACTGCACAACATAAATCCTGCGGCTGCAGCGCGTGTCCCCGGGGCCGAGAGGAGGCGACTGCAGAGCATCTCTTTCCACCCGTTGTATATACATCCTCTCCAGTCTGCTGCCAGACGGACTTTAATTACTCACGGTACACATACATAGCCGGGACGTGTTTATGTGCATGTGTGCGGCCCTGGTGTGCAGCATGTAATAGATATTGCAATAATATTCCAAACCCTTCTGGGCTTCCTTGTTGTTTTTATCGTTTCATCTCATCGTCCAAATCAGCCCACGACTCACTCGGACCTCTCTTCGCACATCCTACCCGTCAGGCGGATGCGTGAGGGTGATTTCTTTTGACAGCTCGGCGATGGAAATGGAGCTACGGGCGAAGAGAGGTGACACGGTACGGACAACAAAGTCAAGTGGAGAGTTGGGGAGAACCAAGGAGCCGCTGACCTTTGTGGTCAGAGTAGAAAACAATCGGACGTGACGCAACGAGGCAGGAAGAAAACCAAACGGGTGAAGAGAGGTTTGGTTTCCACCGCGCGGCTCGACCCACTTCTGGTCTCAGGTCCTTTCCCGATGCAGAGTTTCCACTGTGGACACTAACACCTCAGCGCAGCCAGGATTCTCATCTGATTGCCATAGCAACAGCATGTGGAGCTGCTGTGACATCACCTTCAGTGGGACACTCTCTGAAGCGCTCTCATCGGCCACCAAACAGAAGAGTGTCTGCCCTCGGTCGACACGGCGGAGTTCACGAGGAGGCACCAACTGTCACGAACAACCCACCTTCATAGTTCAAGTCATCCTCCTTCCATGTTTAATTCACTCTCCTGTCATTCCAGATCCTGTCATCCTCACCTGATTGTCTCATTCCCTTCACCTGGTCCTCCCCCCTCCTCACCTGCAGCCCCTCCCCTCGTTAGTCCCTCATTCCCTTCACCTGGTCCTCCCCCCTCCTCACCTGCAGCCCCTCCCCTCGTTAGTCCCTCATTCCCTTCACCTGGTCCTCCCCCCTCCTCACCTGCAGCCCCTCCCCTCGTTAGTCCCTCACTATTTAGTTCCCTCACTTCCACTTGTCCTCTTCCAGGTTGTCTTGCGTTTCACCGCCAAACTTTCCAGTGTTTTCCTAGTCCTGTTTCTGATCTGCCGTTTACGACCCTTTTCGCCTGTTCACCGACTTGAGATTTTTGCTCGCCCCTTTTCGGATTTGTCGGCCGGTCTGACGGACCACCCGGTTTTGACCCTGCCTGAAAGATTCAGTAAACTGCCTCGTCCTGCAATCCTGTGTTTGTCGTGCTGTTGGGTTCCAGTATCTGTTACCATTACACGAACGAGCCGACTCCCACTCCCCGTCGGCTGCGTCGGTCCACGAGGAGCGAGATTGGCTTCACGCGCCTCGCATCGTGCCATTGATGGTGTTCACCGACTTGTTCTGTTGGCACCGGTCACAACTTTTGCCAAAGGAAAGGCGGCGACGTGCAACGCTCCGAGGTGAAACCAACGGCACGGCTCGGTGGAAAGCTTGCTACAGAGCAGGGGTCGGGAACCTCTCTCATAGATGGCTCGTCCGGTGCCGGCATATGGCTCCCAGACAATTTTGAGTAAAAAAAAAACCGTAATTTTTTTCTATAGCGCCAGATTACAGCAGAAGTAATTTAGTAAGGTCCCTTTTCTTGAAGACGTCTTTGTTCTTTCATTAAACTAAACGTCCGTTATTGATCGTCTCTAACCAGCAGCATGTCTCTCTGTCTCTACGTGTCGCGTTAACACTTCTCGGCTCTCGGCCTATTGCGCCGCAGAGCTCTGATGCCGGCGTGTGTTCGCACATCCCCCCCCCCCCCCCGTAGTATCATGCAGCACCAGAAGTCGCACGAAAAACAAGTCATATTTATTATACGTTAAAAATACCATATTACATATTTACACTACACACATACACACACTTTGCACACTGTCTATATATATTTTATTTTATTTTACATTGCTGTATTTACATATATGTTGTGTGTATATACATATACATATTTTATATTTCACTTTGTATACTTTATGCACAGTCACTTTCTTTCTCTTATATATATATTATTTTATTTTACATTGCTGTATTTACATATATGTTGTGTATCTATATATATATATATATATATATATATATATATATATATATATATATATATATATATATATATATATATATATTATTTTATTTTATTTTGTATTTTATATTTCTCTTTGTATACTTTATGCAGTCACTTTCTTTCTTTCTTATATATATATTATTTTATTTTACATTGCTGTATTTAAATATATGTTGTGTGTATATATATATATATATATATATATATATATATATATATTTTATTTTGTATTTTGTATTTTACTTTGTATACTTTATGCACAGTCACTTTCTTTCTTTCTTATATTTATATTGTATTGTGTTTAGTTTATCGGTGCTACTGTGTCAACAAATTTCCCCTTGGGGATTAATAAAGTATATTTCTATTCTATTCTATATGGCTCTCAATGAAATATATTTAGAAATATTTGACTTTTATGGCTCCCCCAGTCAAAAAGGTTCCTGACCCCTGAGCTCTAGAGCGATTCTACGTGACCAAAAGGATCTCACGCGTCGCCTGTGCTACATGTCATCACACGGAGTGGCATGTTGCTGAGCGTCCACCCACAGTGACAGTACGCGTGAAAGACGGCTCGACAGCTATTCGACAAGGGATTTCAGACGCACGTCAGAAAACGGCATCCAAAGAAACGCAGCGTGTGCTTTCTGCTCTGGAATCTGACCCTGTGTGGCCAACTCACTTAAAACACAGCGCAAGCCAGAGAGTGCATTAACTTGCGCCTTAGAAGCACTCCGATGGCAAAGTATCGAATATGCCTGTCAGAGGCAGAGAAGGCTCACAGGTTGGCCCCCACAGTGAAGGGCAAAGGTCTGAGAGCTGGATTTGTGTTAGCCACTCGGTTAAAAGGCGAAGGTCACACTGTAAGGAAACCCGAGACATCCATCTAATCCTTGCTGCGTACGCGAAGGAATCCATGACCTCTGCTGCACCGCGCGAGGAAGCGCTTGAGCAATGAAGAGAGCAGCACAAACATCATGAATCATTAAAGCGATGGTGATGGGTAAAGGGGCTGGGTCAGGGGAGAGGACAAGGAAAAGGGCAGCAGTTTATTTCCATCAGGGTCGCGGAGGAATCAATAAACACTAGCAAATTCAAAAGACACAGATAATGAGGGATGTCCAGCATCCTCTGGGTTCCGTACGGTTTCTCCAGCAGAACGTAGCGGGGACTTCCACAGCTAAAAGTGGCCCGTTTAAGCCGCGATAGGAACCGTAAGCACGGGGCATACCGAAGTAGAGCTGCACTGCAGCTATGAACATGCACCTCCGACACCGCCCCGAGACCTCCTGCTGGTTGAGCAGGATCCCTAAGAATGACAGGGGTGCCTAATGCCACCTCCATTAATGACACGCTACAGGCCGGAGGCTGAGGCAGGCCGAGCCCAAATTGAAAAGTGCTGAAGCATAACTGTGTCGGATGCCCAGTTTCCTCGCCCCGTAGTGCAAGTGATTGAATTCTTGCCTCGCCCAGTTAAAGAATTCCTAAGCTTCCCGTATTCCCGCATCTAGCGAGTGGGTCCGGCTGGTTGGCTTTCTAACTAACCTGTCGAGAACCGTCAATGCAGCTCAACGGAAGCTGTTGAGACATCGAATCTGGTTGTACTGTTTTAGTTCAAAGACATCCGGTGACAGTCAAGCAACCGAGCGCTGTGCCTTTAATTTAATATAAAAGGAAACAGCCAGGGGTCACCATTATGTAGCACGGTGCACATTTTGTTTGTTTTTACATTTTTGATGAACTACACACAACGTACCCGTGAGATGGGTAAATCATTTTACAATTATAACAACTATCAAAAGGAGTTAATGCCGCTTTTGACACACATAACCGCGGACCCCAGTATTTTATTGCATCCAGCCTCCAGTGGTTATTGTATTTAGCTGATATATGCTACATCAAAATTTAATTAAAATGTATTCCACCATCATCACCCAGCTTTGTTCGGCTGTGTATGCACATAATGAATGCTGTATATGCACATCAGGAGTTATTACTGCGCCATAACTTCTCATCCTGGTCAAACCACCTGCTGTGCTCTGTCGCGTTCACACATCAGCAAAGCAAAAGGTCAGGAAGTCGAGGCACGGAGTTGTAGTGCGATGCACACCGAGTCTTAAAGGGGACATATTATGAAAATTCCACTTTTTTTGTGCTTCTATACGTTAATTTGGGTATCTGGCACGTCTCCCAACACACAAACTCTGGAAAAAAACAACTCCCTTGGCTTGTTGTGGTTCCTCTTTGTCAGAAACGATCTGCTTGAGTGCGTCGAATGGGATCACGATCTGATTCTACGTAGATGTTGAAGCACGCCCATGTAGGGAGTCTGGCTCCGCCCCCCCCCCACCTCATAAACACCAGGGCTGGCTGCTGATTACGGTGAACTGTTTTTTCCTCGCGGGGCAGAGCTCCCACAAGAAGGTGGACCCTAAGGGAGATACCATTTCCACAACGTGTGAGGGGTAAATACTAGTTTGTGAAAACCCTTGTGAAAAGACCCTCCGGTCACCCTAACTTATGGCGCCAGACATTAGGGTCGTCATGGTGACCAGACGTTAGGGTCGTCATGGTGACCAGACGTCCTCTTTTCCAGGACATGTCCTGTTTCTGAGACCTAAACAAAGCGTCCGGCAGGGATTCCAAAAACGTCCGGGATTTTGCTTCGTATTTACCCCTTACACGTTTTGGAGATGGTATCTCCCGAGCTCTGGCGGGAGGTCTGACGTATAGAGAGGAGTCATTGGTCAACCGATCTCAGGGTTGCCAGATACACGATAATTACCCTCCAAATAATACAACCACGTTGAGCCTTTGGTACGATACTTGACCATCTCCAACCTGGCAACCCGGAGCACCTCGCCCACTCAGAACAGGTCAATCTGTGGGGAGGTGTTTCTGACGGGTACAAAGGCTGTTCTTGACATGATTCTTGTGGTATTTTGACCATTTTTTGTTACAAACATTACATTAAGACCCCAAGGAACCATATCAACGTGTGGAAAGATGGGCATAATACCTCTTCTTTAAAAAAGACGCAGCTGTCGAGGCAGATTGTAATGCGAGCGCGTCTCGTCTGCAGCATCGAGGGCCTTGTTAGCCGACGGTCGAACCCGAGTGCTCCGGCGGGGGGGTCCTCCTCCGCCGACATCGATAGGGGCTCCGCGGGAGGGGGAGGAGACAACGGCGTTGACTCGCAGTATCAGGCCTAGCAGCATGAAGGCAGGGCACAACGATTCCATTTCCCAGCCAATTCCATTATCAGGACACACAGACGTTACTAATGCCTGAAAACAAACAATACACAAGCATCCTTCTAATTAAGCCCTTGAGTAGCGCTGCTTAGTGCAGCGGCGTATCTGTGTTGGACGCCTGCGAACAGGCTGATTGGATTCATCAGCACTTCTCGTGTGCTCCCGTTTCCTCCCACAGGCCTCCAGAAGACTCCTGGATTCAGCGGCCCATCCGACGCGTCGCGTGTTCAAAGCCCCGAGAGGCAGATTGGGGTATTGAGGCTGTCAGGTATTTCTTCGGGAGTACACGCGATCTGACAACAGCGGAACAAGCGTGTCAGAAATGAGAATCTGCGTGTATTGTGACGCTAACTATTGTTATCCCGATTTCACGCCATGAGACAGTTTTACATCAGGACAGCAGGAAGTCTCTACATCTTCACCGGAAACTGAAAACGCACCTTTTCCGACTATATCTGGATTAAAACGCAGATTTTCACTTCAGTGGCTCTTAAATATCTTATTGTGGTACTTTTGTAGTTTGACTATGTTGAGGAAATGTTACTTTCTGTATTCTTGTTGTTCTTAGTTTGTACTCTAGGCTGAAATGCACTTATTGTAAGTCGCTTTGGATAAAAGTGTCTGCTAAATGTCATGTCATGTAGTACTTTTTTTTTAATATTGCAATTCACCTAACCTCCACAGGTGTGTTGCTTTGTAGTTTGAGTTGGATTAGGGGTTTTATTGTCTTTTTTAAATGCACAAATGCTGTCATAATAAAGACGTGGATTCAATTAAATCCTGTGGATTCAATTTAATCCCACTTTTATTACATTCTCAAGGAGGTTAAGAACGAGAGCAACAAGTTATCATTCCAGGGAGGCTCTCTGTGTTTTCACAAAGATAAAGATGTTAATGACCAAAGACCGAGAGAGGCCGTAGAACGACCAAAAAAAACTAAAATAGTGAAGCGGACCTAAACGGTCATTTAGCAAAACGCTTCCAAGAGGTGGACTCACAATACCCCGAGGAGATCTAAATTAATTAAATGTTGGATTCACACTGTCCGCTCTTTTTGAGAATGAAGCAAATGAATAAGGTGATAACCTAAAAGCTCTCTGAGCTTTTGTTTGGAGGAAGACTGTTCTCTGTAAGACGTCCTTTGATGAGACGGGGAGTGATGCACGTACAGAAGTGAGGATTCATATCCGTCCCTCTTTCTGCTCCGAGGCTGCGGGCGGCTCCAAAGACATAATTGTTCCTGTGTGAGGATAAACACCACAACACACAATTCATCAAATACATGTTTTATAAAAGAGTGCGTGTCCTCGATATGAAAAGACTCTCATCCATTTGAAGCCGTGATATGTAAAGGGGTTTAACCCTTCCCCCTCCTCATGTTTCTGGAGCACATTGAAGCAGCTTCCACCTTCAAACACGTGTTTACCTTCGACTTGAAAATGTGGAAGGTGATGTTTTGATCTGTGTATTTGTGTGTGTGTGTTATTCGCAAAAAAAGTAAAAAAGTATTAAACCGAATCGCATGAAATTTGGCGGGATGATTAACTATTATCTGGGGACCTATTGATTAGATTTTGGTACCGATCGGGTTAAAGGTCAAGGTCATAAAAAAGGTAAAAATCTTAAAATAAGTAAAAAAATATTAAACCGAATCGCATGAAATTAGGTGGGATGATTGGTAATTATCCCGGGACCATTTGATTAGATTTTGGGATCGATCGGGTCAAAGGTCATAATAAAAGGGTCAAAATCTTCTTGAATCGCATGAAATTTGGTGGGATGATTGGTAATTATCCCGGGACCATTTGATTAGATTTTGGGATTGATCGGGTCAAAGGTCAAGGTCATGAAAAGGTCAAAATCTTCTTTTTACCATCGGTACGGTACATTTTTATCCAATTGCCAACATGTTCATAATTCAATGCTCAATCCTGTGACATGTGAAGGTATGCGCTCTACCGAGTGCCCCTTCTAGTTAACCACCTGAGACGAGCTTCGCTTTACCTAAACGTGCCCACAGCATTCCTCGGTGAAGTCAGGGCTGAATTGATGTAATACCACAAGTACACGATCCCCTGGAACAAAGCAAGGTTAAAGGGAAATAGAAGAACATGTCTTCATATCCAAGTACGTTGGTAATGAGAGTTGTGTGTTACTCCCCACCCGACTTTCCCCATCCCTCACATGCAGTAGAAAGGCCTTTCAGCCAGGAATGTGGAGCTGCAGCCAGAGCCTTCCAGCATCGAGGCCTGTGGTCGCATTACAGGTCGGAGTGAAAGAGAAAACACGCTGAATGTGGTCAATTACAAAGAGAAAAAGCAACCTTTTCAGTAATGGAGTCGTGCTGCACACTGTATTAAATGCAGGGGGGGGGGGTTAAAGTTCTGCGTGGCCACCCAAACTTCTCTGCGTCTCACGCGTGACGTTCATATTCAATCCAGCTGCGCTTAAGAAGTTCTTACATCCATCGACTGCCTCCGCGGTGCCGGTGGGCTGCAGGCGGAGAGCGCTGCCGTGGCAGATACCGTGTAGGTTAGAGTGATTACGGTGAAGGTCAGGGTCTTTTTGTTGAAGGAGGAATGTGATAACAATACTGATCTCATTCCAGTCTGCACCGGCCATACCAAACGGCGGCGCAGGCCTCCTACACAACAACCAGGAGGGTGGAGGAAGAACCCGGCCGAATAAATAAAACAAAAAAGAGATCAATTGAGTCTCTTTTTTTCGACGTTAAAGGTCTCCTCCTCCCCTTCCTGGTCACATCCCTCCCTCCGAGCAGGATGGGATCTCACTAGGGGAGAGATGGTGGCGATAAAAAGAAAAGGGGGGCGTTTAACCTTTTAAGCCCCGAGGGGACCTACATAGGTCCTTTTTTTAATTTTAATTAAACTGTGTAAAACATTACAATAATCATGAACAAATATATTGATGCTACACATCAAATTAATCAAGATAACCTGGGCTACAATAATTATTCAGCCAATTCAACACAACTCAAACACCAACTAAAATGTTATTAAAATATCATAATCATAATTTTGTCACGAGTCGGAACTAGCAACCTGTAGCTTGGTGCTATCAGAAAAAAGAAAGTGTCAAAAAGCAAGACAACTCCACACAGATTCCAAATATATTCACCAAATCCCTCTGCTCCAAAGCATCACTGAGATATGAACCAAAGAACACAGCAACATAAATCACTCCATTGCTTTACAGTCAGAAAATGCTGCCTATATTATTTTTAGCCAAAAACTGAACACCATAAGTGTATTGAACACCATAAATAATATATAAGTGAAATATAAGGTGAGAAACATGAGAAAATGCAAATGGCACAAATGGCACAGATGGTGCCAAAATGTGCCCAAAATGTCCCCAAAAAATCTCGCCTGAATTCTATCTGTACTAAACCCTCTCTAACTTCGTTCTGCTTCTTTTTGTCAAACTTTGCAGAGGGAATGTTTACATATTGTGTTGAGATTTAGACCTTAGTGAGACATCATTTCAAAGAGATAATCATCCTGAAAGTGTTTTTTTTATATTCGGACTTGAAACTTATTTACTCTTAACCAGTAACATGTGTACTAGTATCTACACATCTGAACACAAGCTCACATGGATTGCCTTTATTATAACACCAAAACTAATCAAATAGCCCTTGTGGTTGCAGAAATACACCCTTTTTAGGTTTGGTTTGCAATTTCAAGCAGACACTGCTCCAGGCCACGCTGCGTTCTAGCGGCAGTTCTGCGTTCTATCATTTTATGCTACTTGTCGAGAACTGCTACCTTGTGGTATTGCACATGCGCCGAGTCGATTTTCCGAGTTTGTTTGACACGCCCATAATGTTTTGCAACCCTGTCGATGCACGTCTGATAACGGAGAGTGACATTGTAAACATGAGTTTGTTCACATTATCATAATAAAGCCCTGGTTTATTATTAGGGTATTTATTGTTGAAGATAAACACTTTAACAGTGAAAAGTGAAACATTGAACTTTGAAAGAAAAGCATATTTTGATAGTACAATAACATGCATTCATGTAAGAATGATAAATTGAATTATATCAGGGGTAGCATATTGTGATAGTACAATAACAACCTATCAAATAATGCTCCCGCTACCCCATGCATTCATGTAAGAATGCTAAATTGATTTATTTCAGGGGTAGCATATTGTGATAGTACAATAACATCCTATTATGTTAGGGTAGCATGAATCGATAGACAAACCTATCGGTTTATGCGGCGGTAGCAAATTCTGACAAGGCAGCAAAAAATGACAGAACACCGGCGTTATACCGTAGAGCAGACCTGGGCCCGCGGGCCACATCCGGCCCTATGGTTGACTTTGAACGGCCCGTGTAAGGTTAATTGGAAATTACAAAATAAACATATTTTTATTATTATTATAAACATAAATAAACATATTGTCTTATTTTACCTCATGCATGGACTGAAGCTGCGTTGCTTTTATTTTGAAGTTGTTTTTTATTCACGTATATCAAGACGTGCACGTGCGCATGATTGGATCATTGTCGCTAGCAAGTCACATGACGACTTTAGCCCTTAGAAATGTCCGCTGCTAAAAAAAGAAAGGTAGATGCCGAATGCAGGGTTTTCAACAACGTTTCAAAGCATGTTTTTATGGTTCAGTTGTGCATGATTTTAATTGTAGTGTGGTTATTTTTATTTGCATGTTTAGTGTGCTTTTATGATGTTGTTTTAGTGATTTATTTATTTCATTACATGCTTTTCTTCAGAGATATTGATTACCTGATTGCCTGCATCAAAGTTTATTGGATAAATGTCACAGATGGTCAAAAAAACGTTCACATTTTGTTTACCATTGTTTTGGGAAAATTTGATTGAATAAATGACATTGTTTGCAAGGCAAACTCACTTTTTCATTGATTAATTATGATATATACTCTTACCAGCTTGTCCAAACAATGCTATTTACTGCTTTTTATAAAGAAATACAATTAATAATATGAAGAATTGAGTTCAGCCTTTTGGCCGGCCGGTTTCTCATGTGGCCCCATAGAAAAAATAATTGCCCACCCCTGCCGTAGAGGGAGGAGGAAGAGGAGGGGGGGGCGGGGGGGGGGGGGGGGTTCGTGGAGGAACATATCTCTGCCACAAAGAGGCTGTAACTTTGCCGGCCGCCTCCTAAACGGTTTGAGGTGTGTCACGCCGCCTGACCTCGCATCCCAAAAAAGAGAAAAGGAGCGAGGAAGCCGATGCGAAGAGGCCAACTCCCTCACACGCATCAAAAGGCTGGGATTTGATTCCAAGCCAAACACACGTCTCTGTTCCTTCCTCGCTCGCTTCCTTCCAGGCAGACAGACGCACGGACAGATACAGCCGATCTCTTCATTCCCGGCCTCGCATCCTGCCGGCCTCGGCGCTCCCTCTCCGACAGAAAGAGAGAAAAAAGAAAAAGCGCCGGCTGTAATTCCAACGCTCGTTATTCCTCATTACGGGAGAGAATGGCACCCAGGGCTAGATCATATTTGCTGTTAACTAAAGTTTGAGAGACAATTAGCGCTGGTTGTTAAAATTAATCATTGTTACAGCCATAATCTCTGAGGCCAGCAGAAGCTGCAGCATTTATGGTTTGTTTATTCGCGCGCCTCCTGTGGATATCGACCCGGCCCTGTTGTAAACAGTGGGATGAGGCCTTCCTGCGATCGCTGGCTGGGTTTACTCTCTGCGCGGGGATGAGGCATCCAGTTGTGACCTAGATTAGACGCACAGAGAGGGGAAACACAGGCGCTCTCCGTTTAATGATCACAGCCTGAACAAACTTCTTATTATTTCTGATGGATCGTGCGGCGATGGTTTTTCCCCCGTGTTACAGGGATAACGTATAATATGACTCGGAATTTCGGTCGTTTCCTCGTCTTGAAATCCCTCACAGCATCGAAGATCGACTGTAAACATCGGGGCCTCGTGGGATTTGATGGGAAGCTCCGTTACGCTAATCTAAGCCGTCTTTTTGTTGAATGAAACGCGCTTCAACCTCCACATCATGGGGACATGCCTTCTATGAATTCATTTGAATCCATATTTGTTTTTTTGTATTAAAGGATACATTATATGCAGAACAATAACATGTATTAATTTTTTTACTGACATTATCATTCCTGTAACTATGACAAATAAAGAATAAAAAATAACTTTACAGTTATTAGGAACATCAGATATGATATTAGCCATATCACAGGTAGATATATAAAGAAAGTAATATACAACAATTATACAATTTAAGATAAAGGCAAAAAATCCCCGAAACAGCCACAATACCAACACAACAAATAGAAAATAATAATAGAAATAATATGGTAAAAACAAAAAATGAAATAAATGTAATTATAAAAAAGGGGTGGGAAGGGTCATATTTGTTTTTTTAACCTCCATCCATCTTAAATGATTTGGCCAGCATCCCCTTTGAATAGGACTTGTGGTCCGCCTCACGCTGCATGAAAAGCACAGAAACGTCTCGTCACCTCGAGTCACGAGGCCCCTCCCTCTTCCCAGACGCCGGGCAGCAGTCGCGATCCCGTTACATATTCATGCCGTCACGCCCGGCCGTTCACGGCCTGTAATTTGCATTGAACCTTTGCCCGGTTGTTCGTTGGGCGACGGGGCACCTGAGGGAGCGCTCTGCAGATATAGGCATGAATATCCCAAACCTGTGAAGGCGTGAACGTGCACATGATTTCTGGGACCTGGTTAGGACTCTGAGGACTTGTGCGAGACCCGGAGAAACACCCCACATCCCTCACCCAGAGCGTCTGCAGCAGGCCGACTCATTTAGAATGGATGTGCTTCAGGCAGCTTGCAGGAATACTATTATTCCCCTAAAAAAGAAAACAAGTATCTATATGGAAATTTCTCTCCGCCTAATATATGGGCCTGCTGGATGGTTACATGATAATCCCGGTGTAATTAATGGTTCCTCCGGCAAGGGGCTGCTTAATGCAGAGGCAGGCATTGGGCACATATGGATTTTACTGCTAACTATTGGAATATTTAAAGGACATGGTAAACACGCCTGATCAAAGAGAACACACACACACACACACACACACACACACACACACACACACACACACACACACACACACACACACACACACACACACACACACACACACACACACACACACACACACACACACACACACACACACACACACACAGTTTCCCTTTGGCACTTTTGGTTATCCGGACGCCTCAAATGCACAATTAGAAAATAACTGTCTGAAATAACAATTAATTTGGAGTATAAAAGAAATACACACACTCAGGTACCGTCCCAAATGATCATGAAACACAATCACACAATAGAAACACAAAAAAGAGGGAAAAGGAGAGCCCTAAAAACAACATATTGCTGTTTGCGTTTCCTTCTACAGGTAGACTCCATTTAAATGTTCTTTTCTTTTCATGCTGCATGGTGTGTCTTTAATACCTGGTTTTAATACCTTTTATGTTTTATGTAAAGCACTTTGATTTACCCTGTTTTTTAAAGATGCCGTACGAATAAACATACCTTGCTTTTAAGGTAGTTAAAATAAATTGGGTCCTCTCAGAATAAGCTTCCATTAATACAAAGTGAGAAGAAAGACGGCGAAATAACACATTCAAATATTTACATGCAAGGAGTGCAGCCAGCCTTTATTTCTCTTTATTTTTCAGAGCAAGGACAATGTCATTATGAACCATTTCAATTATTCATTTAAATATTTAGAAGCGGTGTTAAACGTGTCTTTCAGACGTTGGCAAAACACGGCTGTGGAGCCGGAGGACGACAACGCTGCCGCAGTGCGTGGAAAGAATATTTAGCAACAAAACAAAATGTATTTATTTATTTATCTTTATTTCCTTGCTGGAAATCACACCGCACCTTCCCTTAATTTGGTCATCCCCCCCCTACACCCCCTACACCTCTCCATCACTCCTCCGCCTCCGTCTGTTATTAGCGCTTCTTTAATAATGAACCCAACAGGCGTCCCCTTCATTAAGCAGGCGGGGGGGCGGGGGGGCGGGGGGGCCGGCCGGCCGCGCTGACCCTGCTGTCCTGTCCTCGTCGGGGATCTGGCTCGGGAATGTTAATGGGAGAGCGACGCTGGGCAGCCAGGTGGGTCCGGGAGACGCACCGCGCATCGCAATCGGGGCTGACAGACCGGCGTGGAAGAGGCGAGCCCGACGGCCTGTAACAACCGCGGAGGAAGAGGAGGGAGAGAGAGAGAGAGAGAGAGGGGGATCAAGAGGGACAGCGCTGAGGTGCTGAGCAGCCATTCAGGTGAGAGGAGAGGTGGGAGAGGACGGACAGCGTCCCCGTCCTGCTTCTCATGCTACTAACGCAGCGAGGCTTCTTGTTAATTAGCTTTTTCTCTCCTTCTTTATGCACGCTTAACCCAACCATTGTTACGGGAGGGAGATGCGAGAATGCGAGTGCAACACGGGGCCTGTTATGAAGCTTGTTAATAGTAATCCGAGACTAAAAACGCTACTGCTGGACGTCTCCCCCAGGAGAGGCAGCCAGCTGTATTTCATGTCCCTTATATCAGCCACGAGAGTGGAGGCTACATAAAAGGGGTGAGCTTGCAGAGTGATAAACCCCTCACTCTTTCCCCGCACGCTTAAACAGTCTGCCTTTGAGCCGCACTTTATATCACCCGTTTTAGAGTCCCCAGCACCGGTGATTTGTTGTGTATTCGCCACTGGCCCGGTGGACTTTCCTTTTTAGCTTCTCCCCGCCGTGGTAATTGCCACGTCGACCTTGATGCAGATAGGATAAATGAAACGTATCCTGTCAAGACTGTACCATTAGTAGCTGCACAGAATTACCTCATTTCCTCGGTGATCTGGGTACACGTTTCTGATCCGGGGCATTCGGCCGCCCGCTCTGCTATACGCGCTCACACCGGCACCTCGTTGCAAAAAATACTGCATGTGTTCCTATTATGGGCCTATAGCTCCATCCATTTGCACAATAAATTGAGCATACCCAGCTTTCAGCCAAGAGCAAAACAGCTCCTCTGGGAATAAAGCTGAGGCTGTTTGATAAACCAGAACAATTTTCTTCTTCTTCTATTTTTTTGGTGCAGATTTTGCGATCAGAAAAAAAAAAAAAGGCAGGGGAGAGGTACATCCACAGTAAAGTGTTATATCAATCCACAGGGACTGTATCAGCTAAAGAGCACATCTTAAGCAGAGGCAGAACCTCTCCGTCGATATGTTGCCGTGCAGACGATAAATAAATCACGGGGAATGAATTGAAAAATAATTTGAAGACACAGGATCATGAGTGAAATGCACTCTTCGTGCTCAAATAAAGACGTTAGCCTATTTTGCCTCATGGCTGTCAGACTGCTAAGCCCCGCCTTCCTTGGTTACTGTCACGAAGCCTGTGAGGCTTTCAAGTCTATCATAAAAAAAAAACATAATGTGCCATTCATCATCATTATAATAGTGGCAGAGTTACCACGAGTTCTTCATATTCTCTTCAAACAATGGCTCCTTGATTTTGGACAGACAAAAGCAGGCTTGTCATTCCGTGCAGATAACCCTCAATTTTGCCGGCTGAATAGACGGCTGTTCAGGAGTTGCTCCCAAATGTTTCCAGCTGACCGTCTTGAAACAAGAGCTCTGTAAATGGGGTCGTAGAAATGCAATCGATGATGAGAAAAATAAGCTTTTGTGGCAAGCAGAAGACACCAGGTGACGGAGGAACATGGAAAGAAGAAACTGCTCTGTATCGTAAGATCAGATATTTAGTTTTTGCATCAACTTGCGTGTTATCACTTTCAACATTACAAGAGAAAACAAGGTGTTAGGATGATGACATGTTGCTATCTTTGGCTGGAGTCAGGGTTATTACACATTTTGACCGATGGATTTCCATGACTTTTCCATGACTTTTCACCAAATTTCCATGACCAAACTGAAAATCTCGGTACAAACATGAACACTTTAGAAAATGCTGCGTATTGAGAGCGTGTACCGGCGTATATATTTCGAGCGTCTTTTAAAAAAATATATATATTATTTCAAACTCGGCGTAAATAAGAACATTTCCATGACTTTATGACACCTTTATGAATTAAGTTTTTTTCCATGACTTTTCCAGGCCTGGAAATGACCATTTTGAAATTCAATGACTTTTCCAGGTTTCCATGACCGTAAGAACCCTGTGGAGTATAGACTTCCCTACATCCAATGAAGAGCGCCTCAGAGCCGTCGGCGGTGCTGTACCCTCGGACAGGAACGACTCCCAGAGCCAACAGCGCTGAGGTAGCGGCCTGTCAATCACCAGCTAGCCTAGTCTTGGAGGGCAATCTACTTTATGGTCTATTTGACTCTAAATGGACCATCATTTACTCAATGAACATCATGCTGTAATGAGGAAGACTTGCAAGTAGCGATTGAGATCATAAACGCGTGTTCACGATGTTTACTGAGGGAATTAATCAAGTGAGAAGTAGCGTCATTCTACCGGAGGAGTCGCCCCCTGCTGGACAGTATAGAGAATGCAAGTGGAAGGCCGAGGGTTGCCCCCTGGTCACTGCTGCATGTAGAAAGCTCATCAGTCGGCCAACGACAGCAGCTTACATTAAACAGGGTTCTTACACATTTTGACCAGTGGATTTCCAGGACTTTTTCATGACTTTAAACAAAATTTTCATGACCAAATTGAAATCTCGGTAAAAACATGAACAATTCAGAACATTGTGCGTATTGAGAGCGTACGGCGGCTTATATTTTGAGCGTCTTTCTTTCTAAAACATATTCATTATTTCAAACTCAGCGTAAATGAACATGGGATTATAAGAAATTTCCATGACTTTTCCAGGCCTGGAAATGACCATTTTAAAATTCCATGACTTTTCCAGGTTTTCCACGACCGTACGACTCCTGATTAAACACAGTGATCCCTTCTTTACACTATCGCTCATTTGTTTTTATAGCGGCTTTCTTTTGATATTCTTCTTATTTTTCTTACAAACAGAATTCTTTCACAGTCTTTAAAGAAACCACGTAACACATTTCCGTCACAACGGTCACATATCTGCCCCGGCACCACCGAGGCACACATTTTCTCTTTACAAATATTCAGATGAAGTCAATAAATCTGCAGAGGGGAACAATAACAATATACAAAACCAGAAAAGGCTCATAAAAATAAATCACCCCTTCTGTAAACACATTTGCTTTGACTCCGTTCCATTACTGAGCATCGACTGCGGCTTTCCGCATCAGAATATGGACCCGAGTCCTGTCCTGGTAATGCACTTCTATACCGTGCATTTTTAGCACTGACAGCAGCTATATTTCAGATTGGATCACACTGAAAATCCATAAATACATCACTTGTAATTGTCCACAACCTGTCAGTGCCACAATAACAATCTGCCTCGTCATGTGTGGAGGACGAAGACCTTAATGAAGAGCGCAGCACTGCGACCGCGTATTGTTCTCATTTCTTGCCCTGTCAGCTTTGCAAATTAAGAATGATGTTCCTATTTGTCTTGCCGTTTATTTGTTGGAAAATGGTTGATTTAGCGCAAACCAACACATGGTGCACAGCTCCTCCCATTAGTCCCGAGGCAGTAAGTACTGCAGAGAGAAATGGGAAGTGGTCGGACATGAAAACATTTGAATGCTTTTATTTCCTCATGACATATCTGACTTTTGATCCAGAGTAGCACCTACTCCATCGGAGCGACTGAACGGACGCCAGTACTTCTAGAGGATGACAAACATTCAGACGGATGTTACCGCTTCGTCCCGCACGACTACAACGACCCTGCTGAAAGATCCCAACGTATGAGTCACCCCGACGGCGGCGTCTTTGTGCAATCAACAACGCCATCGCACTGCGTCATCGGAGATGTAGGACGTCGTGGCCAGATTACACAACAGAGATATCCATTACCACATGATGGCGACCTCATGGCAGCAGCAGCACAATGAGCACACGCTGTCGGTGAAGCCCGGGAGTGTGATGGGAAGCCAAAACAACGCGCTTCCTCGTCAGGTACACCCTCACACCATCACCCTCACACCATCACCCTCACACCATCACCCTCACACCATCACACCATCACCCTCACACCATCACCCTCACACCATCACCCTCACACCATCACACCATCACCCTCACACCATCACCCTCACACCATCACACCATCACCCTCACACCATCACCATCACACCATCACCCTCACACCATCACCATCACACCATCACCCTCACACCATCACACCATCACCCTCACACCATCACCCTCACACCATCACCCTCACACCATCACCCACACACAATCACCCTCACACAATCACCCTCACACCATCACCCACACACAATCACCCTCACACAATCACCCTCACACCATCACCCACACACAATCACCCTCACACAATCACCCTCACACCATCACCCACACACAATCACCCTCACACAATCACCCTCACACCATCACCCACACACAATCACCCTCACACCCTCACAATCACCCTCACACCATCACCCACACACAATCACCCTCACACCCTCACATCATCACTCTCACACCATCACACCCTCACACCATCACACCCTCACCCTCACACCATCACACCCTCACACCATCACACCCTCACCCACACACCATCACCCTATCACCCACACACCATCACCCCATCACACCATCACAATCACCCCATCACCCTCACACCATCACCCTCACACCATCACACCATCACCCTCTCATCCAGCACAACACTTCTGTCTGTCAACGGATTAAATGTTCAACCTTAATAACAGGGTTCTTACACATTTTGACCAGTGGATTTCCAGGACTTTTCCATGACTTTAAACCAAATTTCCATGACTAAATTGAAATCTCGGTAAAAACATGAAAAATGTAGAACATTTTACGTATGGAGAGAGCGTACGCCGGCTTACATTTTGAGCGTCTTTCTTTAAAAAAACATGAATTATTTCAAACTTGGCGTAGATGAACATGTGATTATAACAAATTTCCATGACTTTTCCAAAACTTTTATGATTCATTTTTTTTCCAGGCCTGGAAATTATCATTTTTAAATTCCATGACTTTTCCAGGTTTTCCATGACCGTACGAACCCTGAATAATTCATTTCAATTCAGTTTATTTGTATAGCCCAATTTCCCAAATTTGTCTCGGAGTGCTTTACAGTCTGTACACATAGACATCCCCGTCCCAAAATCTCACATCGGACCAGGAAAAACTTCCAAATAACCCTTCAGGGGGAAAAAGGGAAGAAACCTTCAGGAGAGAACAGAGGAGGATCCTCTCCAGGATGGACAGAACAATGAATAATAAATGTAATGTGTACAGAAGGACAGATTCAGAGTTAAAACACTGAATAGTTGGTAGTAGGCATACTCCACGATGGAGACCTCCACGATCCATCAGGCAGATGGAGGCAGAGAGGAGTGGGCGGAGTCTCAACAGTGGGCGGAGTCTCAACAGGGCAGTGGCGTAGTTGGTAGCAGGAATTCCACGACCCAGACGCTCGATGATCCATCAGCAGATGGGATCTGTGACCGGTAACATTAGTTTATCACAGTCGGTCATGGTGTTGACTTTTACGACTGTAAAAAAAAAATGGAGCTTAAGCTGAAACAAACAATTACGTTTTGTGATACTGTATCGCTTCTTGAAAACGTGTTTTTATTGTTTGCGTTATGGCTGCACGATATTGGAAGCAACGTTTTACTGTAATATAGTGTATGACATGAAGAAAAGAAAAGAAATCGTCACCCCACATGTTGGAGCCATTTTCACAAGTTAAAGATCCATTTAACTTAAAGCCCCACTATGTAGTGTTTTCCTTGTAGCGCCCCCTTCAGGTATGTAACGTGTACTTCAGTGTGGTAAATATTCAGTTAGATAGATCAGGTGTCTGAACCTCTGGCTCTGAGCCATATATATACATATATATCTGTATATATATGGCTCTTCAGGTGACGCATATGGCTCTTTAGAGTTTGAGTTAAATAATAATCTCCTCCGCCCCCTGTAACTTTCTCTCTCCTCCAGATGACAGCAGCAGTAATGTCAGGTCCCTTTCTTAAAGACGTCTTTGTTCTTTAAACTAAAGGTCTGTTATTGGTCGTCTCCACAGCAGCATGTCTCTCTGTCTCTCGTCGCGTAGCGGAGACAATAAAAAGTCCCCTGTGAGGTGGACTGGACTATGTGACGCTGGTCATCATGACAGAAAGCAGGTCCAAGGACCGGGCGCTACAACATGTGACAGAGTCGGTCTTTAGCCCACAGGCCCCGATGGAGGAGGAGACATCTACATATTAACAGTCTTTGTAGCGCACCATTTAGTTCAAGCTGTTATTTTAAGGTAGGACTTGTTACATAGTGTCGCTTTACAGACACGTTTTTACTCTAGTCCAAAATATTGTCATGAACCCTTTGGTTGTTAAAGATATGAACGGTGATGACACAGCAAAAAGTAAATGCCCACAAAGCTGCGTTATTGAACCGGGCTGCGTGCTTCAAGGCGGGTCATGAGGGCTGCAGCACATGGCTGAAACAACATGTTGTGCAGCCCTGTTTCAAGTCGTCGCAGACTGTGGATCAGATTGCACCAAAAGTAGTTCTATGTTGGAGTTAACTCTACCCGAAAATGACCCGAGTCACCCCGAGTGATTGATGCTCAGAATAAGCCACTCAACTCTGATGAATGCCAGCGTGTACTTCAGCAAACAAGCTTTGAGGAGCCCCAAAAAAATGTTTTGATCAAAAGTGTGGGTGTGTGTGTGTGCGCGCGAGTGTACAGATTGTCCACGTGTCACGTTCAAGTCTCGTACGGGTTCCGATGCATCAGATTACCCCGCCGCGGCGCACTCGTCCGGCGAGGCCATCGGCCCGACACTAATCCTCCTTTGATGAGTCTGGCTTCACAGGAGAAGCGCTGACATTTCGTACTAAGGCCTTCTCCCGTTCCCGCCGCCACGCACGGAGGGACCTGATGCTCTTTCATCCCGACCTCGGCGAGATGAGGGTCTGGATGGATTCAGATGACTGGCGTATTAGATGGCGGCTCACGGGAGAGCGACAGAACTGATGTCTGGGAGGAAGACTCGGGAGGCGCGGCCCCGTGGAGCCGGGTCCGGGGTCAGCGTTACTTAGCCGACTCGGAATAGCTTTTGGCGAAAAGGAAACTTAACGGGAAACAGCTGAATTGTTTAGTCTTCAACCTGTAACAAGAGATCTGGGGTTCAACTCTCACAGATGTGCCGCTGAGATGCGACTTGCACAACACAGATGGTGTTTAACGCAAAAGAAAATGCATTGAAAGCCTACCGACATGACATGAAATGCTAAAAAAAAAAGACAAAAGAGAGATGAAAATGGTATGTACCGAGTACAAGGACGACTAGATACAATTAAAATAGACAATTCTTAAGGAAAAGCAGAAGGTAAGTGCTCAAATAAAGAGAACAAATACCAACCAGCCCATCATATTTATCTAGAGAGTTGTTTTTTGCTATTTAAAACACATTAGGGAGAGGCACTTAACATCAACATGCACGACGCATTAAATTACCATCGAATGGAGTTCTATCAGCGTTAATCAAAGATCACTGCCGTGTCATTACATAGGGAGAGGGAGCCATTGTTAAAGGCAGTCATTAATGTTCACCCCAAAGCCGGCTTCTGGCGGATAACAGACGGATCCAAACTTTGGCTTCGGAGGAAAATAACCCGGCGACATGAAAAGAAACGATGAAATGTCAAAGATGGAATCTGTGTGTTTGTTTTTCTTCTTCATCCTGCAGCTCAGAATACATTTTAATTTGCCGATGTATGTCACAGGATAACGTCCACCCTCGAACAACAAAGTGAAAGATAGTTTATCTCCACGATCACCAATAAACGGCGAGCAGCTCTCGTGATTACAGCTGAAGACTTTTCTGCTTTCAGCTTTCATGCGAGTGGATTCATCCTCTGAGAGGAAATGTAATGGATGCAACGGTGGGTTGAAACCTTTGATTACTTCTTCTCGCGGACTGGAGTACGAACCCGCCGTTAGTTTCCCGTTGAATAACGGAGCAAAGACGAAACGCTGAGGCTGGAGTTTTACCTGGAGAAAGATCGTATATCCCAACAACACCGACACCGCTGCAGCAGCTCTCCAAAACCTGCTGATTACTTATAAAGCACTGAATAGCCCATTTCCTGTTTACATTACTGGGCTTTTACGGTATGCACCGACTCAACACTGAAATGCAAGAAAAATTAATAACCGGAAAGCGATCAATCATTTGCCTTTCAAGCACCAACAAGCGCCTGATTTTGAGCTATGGAGTCCACATTATGTTTAAATTCTTCAATCTGTCGACTCTATTGTTCGTTATGAGTATTGCAAAACTTTAACCGTTGCCTTGGGAACCAGAGCCGATCGCATTGCTTTGGAATAAATGGGCTCAGTGGTACTAATGGCCTCTTTTTTAATGTTGCAGGATGTAGCTTTTGAAAAGGGAAACAAAAATACTTTTCGGTTCATTTTTTGCCATTAATAGTTTGGTCATTGTAATCCATCGCTGTTTATTTTATTCTAACGTCAAATCAGCCGTCTCCCAGTTTCTTTTCAATGCAGCTTACTTATTCAAAGTATGTGATACTTATATTGTATATGTATCATATAAAACTGTAATAACAGCCCTGGAAAATAGCACGTGGCAGCATAAAATAAATGAAAAACCTCGGAAGACAACAAAAATAACTAGAACGGGCACTCGGTAGAGTATACGCATGCGTATATATAGTATAGTACATACTATAGTACATAGTATGAGCATACCTTCGCATATCACAAGATTGGGCATTGAATTATGAAAATGTTGGCATTAGTTGCCAATTGGATATAAATTGACTATAGCAAAAATAAGATTTTGACCTTTTCATGACCTTGACCTTGGACCCGATCGATCCCAAAATCTAGTCAAACGGTCCCCGGATAATAACCAATCATCACACCAAATTTCATGGGATTCGGTTTAACACTTTTTGACTTATGCGAATAACACGCACGCACGCATACAAATACACGCCGATCAAAACATGACCTTCTGCATTTTTAACGCAAAGGTATCTCGAAATAATTGTGGACGGAATAAATGTCGGGGGCAGGAATCCAGCCGGAGACAGACGAGTAACGCAGACGGCTCCGGTGTAACCAGGCAGTCACACTGCGCTAACCACATTACACAATAGCAGCGCTGCTGTGGAAGCTGTAATACAAGATGAAAACCCTCTGGCTTTCACAGCAGCGATCAATATCTTCATCACATGCACCCCTTCAAAGGCATGTTAGCTTTATGAACTAAAAGCTCCGCTGTTGCTTTTGCCTCCACTGCGAGAACTTTGCACCGCAGACCCGACGATTTAAGAAATAATAAAATCCTTAAAAAACTGTGCGTCTATTGATTCACCCCAACGGAGGCAGATCAAGAGGTAAGGTTATGATCAGACGGAGCGAGAGGAATTATACCCGAGCACAAGCAGTTCACACCGTTCCGTCCAATCAATAGCGGTATCGATTGGACGGAACGGCGTGAACTGTTAAAAAGTTAACCACTGCGTACACAATTTTGCAAAGTCGGTGACAAGAGGAGAGGGAAGACACGATGGGCAGGCAAATATGGAGGACTCAAAATGACGTAAGTATAAATGAATGCATGAATAAATATAGGAATAAATAAATAAAGGCTTAAATAAATGTATAAATAAATGTTAAATGCTTAAATAAATGTATAAATAAATAAATAAATGTATAAATGCTTAAATAAATGTATAAATAAATAAATGTATAAAAGCTTAAATAAATGTATAAATAAATAAAAAAATACAGGAATCGTATTTCTTCATTTATTTATTTCTCTATTTATGTGTCCACACGTATTTCTTCATTTATTTATGTGTGACATTTACTTGTCCGTATATTCAAATGAGCTGGGGCGGTCCAAACCTCTGTCTAATTTTATTTATTTATGTATACAATTCTTTAAGCATTTATTTATTCATACATTTATTTATTTATTCCTATATTTATTCATGCATTTATTCATTTATTTATACTTAAGTAATTTTGAGTCCTCCATAGGCAAATGGGACTGAACCGTGTGTGTGTGTGTGTGTGTGTGTGTGTGTGTGTGTGTGTGTGTGTGTGTGTGTGTGTGTGTGTGTGTGTGTGCATCCAAAACTCAGAACTCAATCATTCCGATCATTAATGTGAACGAGAGCTCATCCCTCAGTTTGATTTATTTCCCCCACTTTTCTCCCCGCGAGTCGATTATTCAGCGTAGTATTTTTATGTCATCGCTATAAAATTATTTGCATACAGATTTGCATAGCAAATTGGAGCTTTGATGCGTGTTGGCATCCAATAGGCTGGCTCCAGCTTACATGTTCCTGAGTCCGCGCATGGTGGCCGTTTGTCATGGCAACCGGGACGTCACAGAAAGAGATGCAAGAGACGAGTGAAAGAGGTACAACTACAAACGGAGATAAAAATAGGGAATGTGTATCAGATAATAAAGTGAAAATACTTTCCCCCCCCATTACTTGTGTCTCCTGTCATGACATTTAACAGTAAGTGGAGCTGACTGGCCTCCCTATAATCTAATTCTTCACTTTAAAAAAAATGTTTGTACTGTAACTAGTTGAGACAAGAAAACTAAATCGGTGGTCATGGGAGAGTTGTTTACTACATGATCAAATGTGTTGCTGGGCTTTTGTGGCTTGTTGTTTATTGATGAGAATAGAAATGTTCTAGCATACTACATATCATTTTCATGGGAAGGAATATGTTGTGTTTATTACCGGTTTATAACCAGAGGTTTTCTAATTCCAAATCAATTTGACGGTTGGAGTCCGCTGAAGTAATGTGGTTCAGCTCATTGCTTCAACATTCCAATATTCATAATATAACATATGTCCATGCATCATTACATGGAGTTCCCGGGGAAAATATGGATTTTCATTAATTATGAGCTGCTGGGCAATCAATAAAAACATTTATCAATTTATTACATGCATTTGAATACATTCTTACCATCAAATTAAATATTCTATCTATAAAAACGTGGCTTCCCTTTATTACTTTTCATCCCAAACATACCGTTTAAAAGCCTGTCAAATAATAGATGCTAGGTGCTCTCAGAATGCAATTTCATTGCAACTTCAATATTTGATGAAGACCCGGCTGCAGGAGTCTTTTAGTTACGCCGATAATGATGCAGGACTTGCACGACGACTCCAAGCTAAATGATTATTTATGTGTTTCCACCCGAGTGAATTAAGCTCCAACATGATAAACACAAGGTGATATTTTGCATAAAACAAGATTGACTTGCCTGGTTCATTAAGCGACTGAACAGGTGAGCGAGTGATTAATTGAATAAACCAATGGCGGCGCGGTGGAGACTCCTCCGGCTCCTCCTGCCGCAGCAAGGTGCGTCACTGCCTCTCTCTGGCACTGCGAGGAAGCACACACCTCCCCAACCACCGGCTGTGGGTCTTCATGGGTGGGCGTCACTTCGCTCCAAGCTAAATTCCCCCTTTTTGCACATGCAGCTGCGGTAATTCCCGAGTGGAGGTCCGAGGACGAGAGCGAGGCTGGATGGTCGGTCTCCTGCAAACATAATCGAGACCTGCAGCTCCTAATCAGGTAACGCGAGTCATCCGCTGCATAGAAAGCTGGAGAAACCGATTGAGACATCCGATTAGCGTCGGTGTGGGAACGGCTCTGCGTATTTAAAACACAGATCGCGGGGGTAACGACGTGAATCCGATGCCAGACACACGAGAAGGGCAAACAGGGTTACGGTAATGTAGGATCCCCCCCCCCCCCCCCTAAAATACAGTAAATCACATTTTCTACAATGGAGCATTGGCGCCATAGACATGACGTCACTCAGTAGAATGGATCCGATAGAAGAAGACGAGTTACTGTCAGGGGCTGAGTGAGACGCACGAGGTCTGAGTGATGACCTGATGGAGCTTGAAACAAAGCGGAGACGATGGTGGCGGCCACATTATTCTCTGCCTCCTGTCTGTGTTTGTCTGATAACAAGGCCCCCAAGCATCCGGACAAAAAGGGACTGAGAGGGTGTAGAGGAGGGTGGGGGGAGTTTGTGTGTGTGTGTGTGTGTGGGGGGGGGGGGGGGGTTACTCCCCTCTACGTCCTCGTCCCTCTCCTTCAGCCTCACCCTCGTCCGTCCCCATGCTCTCTCTCTCTCTCTCTCTCTCCTGTCTCCGCAGACTCCGTAATGGTACTTGGTCACCGTAAAGAGCCGTGATGGCGCTGTTAACGACGTGGAGGGAGGCGGTTGTCACGGTTACCTGATGCAGCGTGGCGCTGGACCATCTGCCGTGCAAAAGACAGCTCCCTGCTTACTGCTGTAATTACAGAAAACCCCAAGCAGCTCGCGAGCCCTGGCACACACGAGGAAAAAAGATGTGTGTGTGTGTGTGTGTATGTAGGTGTGTGTATGTGTGTGTGCCAATAGCCAATGTATAAGCTCAAACACAAATTGGCGACATGCATGTTCCACTACAGGATGTCCCAATCCAATGAGGACCGACCACAGTGTTATTATGTTTGACTAGATCAATCTGTTGCTGTTCCTTTGTTTTAACCCATCGTGCTCCACACACACACACACACACACACACACATACACACACACACACACACACCAGCTGTCAGAAACTCCCCATCGCGTTGCAGCTCTAGTTGCTTCCTTACATGCAGCCGTGAGCGAGGCCACCACCAAGTGCACCAACAGATAAACAGAAGTTTCAGTTAAAGCCCACACACACACACACACACACACACACACACACACACACGACAGCGAGCTAAGTTGCTTTAATGGTCCGCTTGCTTCACTTCGCTCTGGGACGCTCCGCATCGGCGCCACACCTCAAAAAAGTGCCGCCGTGGGCAGAAAGCGTAATTTGTACTTGTTGCTGTATTCACGCTGGGAATGACACCGACTGTGAGAGATATTATAGAAAAGCTGTGATGACGGGTATATTATTTAATGCAGCAATACCTGCTGCCAAATGTGCACAGTGGAGCGATATCATGCAGGTACATCAAACGCAGAACTGCTGATATCTACTTCAGGGTTTTGTCCCCTGGAATTTCTCTTTAAACCCAAATTGTAACCATAAAAACCTCCCCTGAAACCTGAGGGGCGGTTCCCTTTCTGTGACTTTCCCTTTTTGTCGTGTTCCATGATAAAATGAACATTCGCAACCTCGCCAATGCATTTCTTTTATTGTAACGACCAAATGACTTTGGATGTAATACGACTGTGGAATAAAAACTGTGGTTAAAATAAAGCGACACTGTTTAGTTTGAGTGGCTTTATGATTCATCTGTTAGCAGTGAGCCTATTGGACCTCCGCACGACGCCCTTGCTCCAGCCTTATCCATTAAACATGCTGCTGCATGGAGCAGGAGAGAGCGGAGCACTGATTTGCATGCCTCCTCCACTTGGAGGTATAGATTTTTCGCGGGTCGTTTTCAGAGAGATTTAGATGGGCCTTACAGTATATGCATCTTCCCATATGTACAGCTCTGATCAATCCAAAACATTGTAAAACATTCTTGTGATGATAAATCCACTAATATTGGCCTGAGAGATGGATTTGGCCCACAATGAGCTGAATATTAAGTACTATCTGGCGGTATAAGAGTACTGACATTCTAATCCTGCATGTGCCCGTTCCACAATATTCAACTCAAAACCAACAGCTACGCAAAAAAAAGAACACAAATCCACCTCCACGGCTTCAAAGGCAGCTAGTGGATCAGGAATGCTGAGCATGTGAAAGGTGAGAACATTCCTACGATGAAACACAGTGCAGGAGAAGGAGACGCGGCTGTGGCTCCTTGCCTCCTTGCCTCCTTGCCTCCTTGCCTCTAATCCCCTGGCATCAGCAGCACACATCGAAGGGCGAGCGAACTGGACACTCGGGAGCAAACTCATCCTGTGGGAGGGGGGGGGGGGGGTTACCAGGGGCAACACCAGAGGTTCGACGTCGCAGTGCATCGGCCATGCTAAAGATTCGGTGGGCAGCAAACTGCTGCTGCTGTAGTTTTTTATAATAAAGTGCAGAAAAAAAGCAATTAAGAGCCAAATGTGGTTTAAATTGCTTGGTGATCCAATTAAAAGCGAAGGCCTGCAGATAGCGCTCGGCTCCTAATGAGGTAAAATTAACACCATTAACATTGCCTCCTCCTGACTGTCTTCCATACAAGACCTTCCTCCGTTCTGCCTTTTCATTTCACTTCTTCCTGTGGGCATGTTCTGTCCTCGGCGTCTGTGGAAAATAAATATGTGTATTTGGAGTTATTATCGCGCTTTAATTTACCGTAATGAAAGTACTAGCCTGCGCTGGCGGATGAGCCATTTTAATTTAAGCACCGAATGCAAGCCTGCATATTAATGACCTCATTTGCATAAATCATGTCACTCCACTCGGGATTCCAATTAAACCCTTGATTAATTGCTCGGCTGACCCGTTAAATAGAATCCTTTAAGTGGTTCAACAGGCCACCAAAGCCTGTTGACACACACGCACACACACACACGCACATGAACGCGCGCACACACGCACACGTTGACACATGCACGCACGCACGCACGCGTGATTTACTCTGAATAAAATTAATCAGAAGAAAGGGATCTGCTGATTCTGAGGCGTGAACATCCTCTGGGAAGTGTGAAACCTGCAGGATGAAACGCAGAGCGCGCAACACGCAGAGTCAAGACTCCGTTTGGGACGAGACGCCCAGCATGACGATGACATCATCGAGAGGAAAACCCCACCCGGGTCAGGGCGGTGTTTGTGGGAGACACACTGTTCCTAATGTCCTCGTCTTTACATTTCATGTACACTACACACATAATTTGCACAGTCTATATATATATATATATATATATATATATATATATATATATATATATATATATATATATATATATATTTAATTTTACATTGCTGTATTTACATATATGTTGTGTGTGTATATATATATATATATACACACACATATATTTTATATTTCGCTATGTATACATTATGCACAGTCACTGTTTCTCTTTATTTCTTTCTTTCTTTCTTTCATATTTGATTGTGTTTAGTTTATTGGTGCAACTGTCAAAAAATGTCCCCTTGGGGATTAATAAAGTATATTTCTATTCTATTCTATTTAGACTCAGCAGTGCAGGACAGGAACATTATATTTTACACGACAGAATTTAAAAAAAAGATGGTTTACACCATTTTACATATAACAAAGCACCTCTTGCCAGAAACTAGGGCAATAACTATCACTGTACATATTCACATTCACATTCATACTTACACTGTGTTGTTCTGCACTGCACACATTTCATTTACACTACACACATACACACACTTTGCACACCGTCTATATTTAATTTTATACTGCTGTATTTGCACATATGTTTGTGTATATATATATATATATATATATATATATATATATATATATTTATATTTATATACATATATATATATTTTTTTAATATATTTTATTTTGTATACTTTATGCACAGTCACTGTTTCTTTCTATCTTTCTTATATTTATATTTATATTTTATTGTGTTTAGTTTATCGGTGCTACTGTGTCAAAAAATTCCCCTTGGGGATTAATAAAGTATATTTCTATTCTATTTAGGCTCAGCAGTACAGGACAGGAACATTATATTTGACACAACAGAATAAAAAAAAAGATGGTTTACACAGTGATTTAAACTCCTATTATCCTCAAAGAATTAAGGATGACGTGAAAGACCGAATTAAAGCGCACACACATTTACTTTTCACACTCCTTTCAGACGATGACAGCCTCCTCCGTGGTCTAGGAGCCCTGCTATGGACGCTCCAGTGGGAGGTCACATGTATGTGTGGCCCCTTGTCGTCTTCTTCTCTTCAACCCCGGTAAAAGCTGCTGGGGTACAACCGCCTGACAACGGCCAACATGTGAAGCCTAATCCCAGAGGCAGCTGTTGAAGCACATGCTCCAAGTTGTAAAGAAACAAATTAATAAAAATGTGCAGGAGTGCGTTCACGAGTGAAGCTGAGAGACGTTACTAGAAGAGGAGAGACGGGGCCCTCGGTCCGTATCCGAGGGAACGTGAAACAAGAGGACTGTGGCTCACCGATTGGCCAATCACACAGCAGCTTTCAAATCAATGAATATCCTTGTGACGACGGGGCGTTCGTCCTCGCTCTCATTGGCTCCGGGCTGCGCTGCAAATGACGTTTGCAGCCGTTTATGCGAGTGTTGGAAACCAGCCGTCTGTTGGGTGTTCTCAATGTTATTTTACCCCCCGTCGTTCACAGCGTACCCGTGTTCCTTCATACGTAGACGACCGTGAACACATCGCAACAACAAAGAACACGTTTTACTGCCCTCAGCGACACCAACATTAATGGATTCGTTAATAAATCGGATGGATTATCCTCAGTATCTTACACACGTTTGAAGTTTTATGCACGTTTTCGAGCTGGGTATCAATCGGTACGGGCTGAGGAGCTGAGTGACACATGTCGGTGGAAGCAGAGCTCCACTTCCACCCGGCCCCGTCAGCTCTGTGAGCCTGCTGTCCGTCACCGGCTCTCAGGTCACAGCGCTGCCCTCTGGCAGCCTGACTGACAGGGAGGGGCGTGTGTGTGTGTGTGCGTGTGCGTGTGCGTGTGTGTGTGTGTGTGTGCCACAAGTCGTCAACAGATATTGGCTTAACACTCTCAGTGGAACCATTGGCAGATTTATAGGAATAAATGTGAGTACAAACAATGTTTGTGTATTTTCCTAATAATATGAGTTTCCGACTTCATATCCTGTTAAATGACTTTCATTGAGGAGGGGGAGTTCCTCCTGGTCCGGTGTGAGGTTCAGGGACGTCAATGTGTACAGAGTGTTCAGCACTCCGAGACTAATTTGTAATTTGTGAAAATGGGCGATACAAATAAACTGAATTGAAACTGAATAGAATTGACAGTTATTGTTGAAAATATTGGTAAAAAAATGTATGACAAAAAAATGCCACTATTCATTTTATAAAAATGTGTTATCTTTAATTTAAAAAAAAAATGTAAGAGAGAGAGCGAGAGATAGAGGGGTGTGTATGTGCCTGACTCTACGCTGCTCTTGGCAGAGCCGCTGTCATCTGACCGTCTCCACACACACACACACACACACACACACACACACACACACACACACACACACACACACACACACGGCTCTGAGTGTCTTTGAGAAAGTTGCATTTCTGCACACTCTTCTTAACTTTGACTCAATACATCCGCCTCGTGTTTCCAATCAATACAGTATTTCACCAGCGCATTAATTCTCCATGAATTGCATAACGTGTTGAGATGCTAAGCTCTGTTGCGTTGCACCTGCACGACTCTCAGAACTGATCGGCTCGCCGTGCTGGATTCCAGCCATCGGCCGCCGGGAGCCGAAAGGAGAATCGTGGAGCGAGCGGCCTGAGATGGGGGGAGCCTGGGATCCACTCTCTTTTTTGATATATGATTTATTTTAGAAATTACAATACAAGACTTATAGAATGTATACCTCACAAATAAGGATTGACAACATATCACAGTCAAATGGTGAGGATACACATTATGTAAAGACTATAACTAAGGAAAAAAACAAAACAAAAAAAACAAACACAAACTGGGATCCACTCTCCACTTCCGTCTTGGAGGATTTAGGATCATCAGGCTGAAGTCAAAAGGAGTAAATGCATTATTTCTATGTGCACGTAATTCATCAAGAAAAGTATGAAAACATTCATTGTGAAAACGCACCTTTTCCGACTATATCTGGATTAAAACACAGATTATCACTTCAGTGGCTCTTAAATATCTTATTTTGGTACTTTTGTAGTTCCACTATGTTGAGGAAATGTTACTTTCTGTATTCTTGTTGTTCTTAGTTTGTATTCTAGGTTGAAATGCACTTATTGTAAGTCTCTTTGGATAAAAGTGTCTGCTAAATGCAGGGCTCCAGACTGCGACCAAATGGTCGCATTTTGCGCCTAAAATTAGACCCAGTGCGAGTATATTTTTCATCAACTCACGCATGCGCGACCAGTAAATTAGCAGATTTTTTTTTGTTATTAAATATTTTTGTTGCTGACAAACTTCCGCCCACTATAGTTAATGGTAATGCCTGCATGACTGGTCTGCTAACCGACATTAACTCCAGAAGAAGAAGAAAGGAGACGAAAACGGAAGAAGAAGGCTGTGTGCTGCTATAGGCTGTGTGAGGCGGGTCTTGACATGGCTATAGGCTGATGTGTGAGAGGAGGCGGGTCTTGGGGGAGCATGGCTATAGGCTGATGTGTGAGAGGAGGCGGGTCTTGGGGGGGGGCACGGCTATAGGCTGATGTGTGAGAGGAGGCGGGTCTTGGGGGGGGGAGCATGGCTATAGGCTGATGTGTGAGAGGAGGCGGGTCTTGGGGGGGGGAGCATGGCTATAGGCTGATGTGTGAGAGGAGGCGGGTCTTGGGGGTTATCCCGTGAATCCAAAGAGTCTCCATAGCGGTGTCTCTGTAAACAACGGACCATGGCGAAGCGGACTGTCAGTTCGTACGTTCTTCCTCAACCTCATGATAGAGAAGACAAATCCCCAGAATGAGTCCCACTCAGATCGTGAGAAGCAGTCGTGGCGAATGAGCGGCTGCGCGAAGTTCACCTGGCTCAGGTGTACAGTCTGCTGTCAATTCCAACAACATGCGGGGAACACACGCTTAAAACACGACACGCTGATCAGACACAACGCCGGGCTGAAACATAAAATGTGCCGCGACCTGTGCGATGAGATGCAGCTCCGAGCCTCCAGGGCTCTCAGCCTCACGCATTGAGCGTGAGACTCACGCACTTCGGTCTTAACTCTATTTAATGTTTTAATGAGCCGCAGCGCCAACGTTAGCCGCGCTGCTGTTCACGGTAAACGCATTGCATCGGGAGCGCGGAGGGGTTTGATAAAGTTAGCGGAAGGATTTACGTGACACATCAGGTTTTAGCAAAGTTAGCGGAAAGAACCACGTGAAACAACATCAGTTTTTCAAAATAAGATGTCGACAAATCATGCACTAACATATACATGTTAACAATTAACTGATCTTTATAGATCGTTTCTGAGATTTAGCTTAAATTATGCTAACATTAAAACAATTTTACTGTACAAAGGAAGAGTTTATAAAAATAAGTCAGACTTTTGTATGTTAAAAAAAGTTCTGTAAATGGATTTCCCCAAGAGTTCCAGGAAATGAATAACGCAGACGTGTTCCATACATATCTGAAATTCCCTACAATAGCAATCAATCAATTTTAATGTATCAATTAATCCTACATGTTTAAAGACATCTGTAATTTCTTTAATGTTAGAGGTGCTTTAGATGTGTATTTCCTCATAGTCCTAGGCAATAATGCCACACAATAAATAGAACGCTTCAATCGACACCGTGAGCGGTATTATCGGTGATCGGTATTATCGGTGATCGGCAGCAGTGATTTCGGTGATCGGCACCAAAAAACCTAATCAGTGCATCTCTACTTATCAGCCAATCAAAAAAAAGAGCTACACAATAGCCAATCAGAAAAACCCTGTCTCTGTTGCGGCTGATATCCTAAAGTTTCGTTCTGCGCGCGCGGGGGGGGGGGGGGGGGGGTGCTGATGATTATGATGGATATCGATTTATAGTGTGCACCCCTAAATTTTCTGCTTGCGCCCCTAAAATTTTAAGTTAGGGGCCACTGTGCTCCTAGTAAAAAAAGTTAGTCTGGAGCCCTGGCTAAATGACATGTGATGTAACGTAATGTGATGAGCACAAATCTCGTTTTACTGCAAGCTCACTGTTGTAGGAGGCAATGGAGGTGAATAAGGATACCTTATTGGTGTATGTGTGTGGTGTGTGTGTGTGTGTGTGTGTGTGTCTACATATTGCTGTAATCAGGACCTTCTCGGCTTTGTTCGAGTCGCCTTTCATACTTTGTTCCTGTTTGCCGAATAATTTTTTTCTTCTTCTCCTCGATAAGATACAGAAGATTTCCCCAAAGAATTCCCGTGGAAGAAAGTGAGGAAATGTATTATTTCGGAACCGCCCCTGAATTTGCTTTGCCTGGCCTCAACGGTTCTTCAATATCAGAAACTCTACACTGAAGTCTGTGCACTGTGAAGTATTAGAGGGTATCAGAGTTATCAGCCTGCACGCAGGATGCCCTCTGCAGCGGCTTGCCAGTTTGTACTCTGGGAATTTTATCATGACAATAGTGAAGCCGCCTTGGGGCCCTTTCAAGCTCCCCTCATTTCATTTCCATCTCTAATGCTCTCCGAGTTCAGTTACATTTGGTTGTGCGTCACCATGGCAGCGGACCCTAGCCCCGGCGTCTGACTCAGACATCACCCAGTGCATTTCAGCCCTGAGTGAGTCATAATGAGTCCCCCTCTCCAGCGCTGCGGCGCTGAAAATAGGCTCACTTTCCTCCTCAGGATTCCTCTGGGGAGAAGGTCTGTGATCATCTCTCAAAACCCTCCTTTCATTCTGCAACAAACATCCACCAGAGTAAGAAAGGGCTCCAAATGTTGAGACCCAGCCAAGTGGAGGGAGACAGCTGCTCCTGAGAACAGTTTGCACACAAGGATTTTAAAAATTCAAAAAACGTACACAAAGAAACTGAGACAGGCCTGTCAACAAAGCACCTCCTGTCAGAAACGTGCAATAACTCACTGTACATATTCACATTCATACTTACACTGTTGATCTGCACTGCACACATACTTGCATTTTGCACACTATCCATATATATATATATATATATATATATATATATATATATATTATTTAATTTTACAGTGCTTTATTTATATTTACATATATGTTGTGTATATGCTGTGTATATATATACATATATATTTTTATTTTATGTTATTTTGTATTTTAGATTTCACTTTGCACACTTTACTTTATGCACTGTCACAGTCTTTCTTTCTTTCTTATACTTATATTTTATTGTGTTTAGTTTTATCGGGCTGCTTCTGTTGTCACCAAATTTCCCCTTGGGGATTATTAAAGTATATTTCATTCATATCTAAGACTATAAATATATATTTTAGAGAACTTAAAAAGCACCCGAGCCTGTAATATATAACATTTCCAAATAGTTTTCTTCTAAAATACAGTAAATATACGGGGCATATATTTGTTTTACTTTACATGAACCTAAAATAAGAACGTACACAAAGAAACTGAGACAGGCGTGTCATATCAAAGACTATGAATATATATTTTAGAGAACTTAAAAAGTACCCAAGCTTGTAAAATAAAACATTTCCAAATAGTTTTCTTCTAAAATACAGTAAATATACGGGGCATATATTTGTTTTACTTTACATGAACCTAAAATAAGAAGCATCGCAAGTAAAAAAAAAAAAGAAAGAAAGTTTCATTTTCAATACACCGTCTACCAAATCAAGATAAAGCCCCGCGCGGTGGAGCTGAGATTAATTTGGTTCGTATGCGGCGTCTGGGTCACATGGCGCAGCCTCCAGCCCACGGCTCTGCTAAATGAGAAGCTCCCTTTTTATTGTGATGGGAGGCGAGGAAGAGGAGACACTGCGAGGGGAGGAGGGATATTTCCCCCCCGCCAGAAATTTGTAAATGACATTTGCTAACCCTGGGCACAACATTCATTCTGGGTCCCACGTCTGAAGAAAATTGTAATTTCTGTCTCTCCTTTTTTCTCGATCTCCGATATCTTTACACACAAAAGATAATGCGGCGCGGTCCCCGAGCCGGCCTGTCACTCATCGAGACCTGTGGGTCGTTAACTCTTCACCGTCTGCGGAGCATCGCCTCCAAATATTCATATTGCATTGATAACGTTGACATGCCCATTAAGATATCGCATGATGTGTTCAGGGGCACAGCTTACAGGTATGCTACGCAGCGACGCCAATGCAATTAAACACAGAGACGTGAGAGATGGGCCGACTCCAGTCTTTGATCATTTGTGAGTGTCATTCGTGGTGTTATTGTGTTTCACGTAAAAAAAAATAATCTATTTTTACAACTGAAAGTGAAAGTCAACATCATTAACCACGAGCAGCAGGAAATCAAACTAAAACCCAGGAGGGAGCTGGTGAGAAAACTGTGGTAGTTAACACAGCATGTGAGATCATTTTTATTTTAATTTAGAAACTGAAACATAAAAATGTTTGAGTCTAATGTAGCAAAGCTGCAACTTGTGTCTGAGGCATTTGTTAATGTCCGGTAGCTAACTGGGCTGGTTAGGGAGGCGGAGCAGGAGAATAAGGAGCTGCTAATGCTATTCAAGCAAGAGATGAGCAGAAGCTCATTTTCATATATGATCCTGTTTAACATGGAAATATGTCCCTAATTACATCAGGAGTAAATTATCCTTTACGTGGTGGTGTTGTGTGACGGATAAAGACAAAGAGAGAGTAGCAAAGGACTTTATTACTAAATACACAACATAAACCAGCCTCTAAGTTCATGTTCCTCAGTTTTGTGAATGAGTTCTCTCCCACGATGTCAAACTGCTGATTTTACAGTATTTAAAAATGAGTAGTTATATATATATATACACACTACCGTTCAAAAGTTTGGGGTCACTTAGAAATGTCCATTTTTTTTAATGAAGATAACATTCAATTGATGAGAAATCCTCTCTCTACATAGTTAATGTGTAAATGACTATTCTCTGTTTTTTAATGAAGTCTCTACAGAGGTGTATAGAGGCCCATCTCCATGTTCTAGTGGTACATTGTGTTATCGCCTTGAAAGACTAACGGAGGGGTAGAAAACCCTTGAAAAACATTCTTATGTTAGCGCAGCTGAAAACAGTTATGCTGGTGAGAGAAGATATACAACTGGCCTTCCTTTAAGCCACAAGTTTGAAGAACAACATTAATATTTCAAATTAAAATGATTATGTCTAACCTTGTCAATGTCTTGAATATATTTTATATTCATTTTGCATTTCATTTGATAAATAAATGTGAGTTTTCATGGAAAACACCACATTGTCTGGGTGGGTGACCCCAAACTTTTGAGTGAGCGTGGCGCATCATGCATGTAGCTCCTCAATGTGACCCGGGATGTTACAAGGGATCTCACATCCAGCGCTGCACCGATCCAACTTGTCCACTTCTGAGACCGATACCTGGGCTTCAGGTCTCGTCCGATACCAGGTACCGGTCAGATTTCCGTGTTTCATGAATAAGTCGTACCCCTCACGTTGTGGAAGTGACTGGGATCATTTTTTTATGTGCAAGTAAACATCAGGTGTGACCTAAATATCGCTTTCCAAACTTTGTGAAACATTTGTTAACAAATGCTGCATACTTTTATTCAAATCCTTTTCTGGCATGGACTTTATATCTCACACCTTAGAAAGACGTTCTGCTCCCACTATCGCGCCACCTTTCCGATGGGATTAGCCAACTCCTTGAACATGTGCCAGTGACCCAGTCTCCTCTCTTCCACCTGAGAGTGATTAACAGCATTAAAGGTAAAGGTGTCTCAAGGAATCATATAAAGACCGAGGCAGAGCCACAGTGCCATTAAAAACACATCTCAAAGCAGGGGTCTTACACATTTCGATAAATAGATTTCCAGGACTTTTCCATGACTTTAAACCAAAGGTCCACGACCAAACTGAAATCTCGTTATGAACATGAACAATTTAGAAAATGTGTGTTTTTGAGCGTCTTTCTTTAAAAAAAACATTAATGACTTCAAACTCGGCGTAAATTAACATAACATTTCCATGACTTTTCAAAAGAAAATTAGGATTTAAGTTTTTTCCATGACTTTTCCAGGCCTGGAAATGACCACTTTAAAAGAATTCCATCACTTTTCCAGGGTTTCCATGACTGTACGAACCCTGTAAAAAGGTGTGCAATGTATCCGTATCAGTCTACTACCTTCAGTCAGGTTGTAATAGTTTATTTTGATAACATCTGCAGAGGTCTTACATTTTAAATTAATACATATAGAAAGATATTATAATAATATATTATAATATTGATATTGTTATTAATGTATTATGAAGCATAGGGGTAATGTTTACTCTATGCAAATGTAAATGGCAAGAATGAATGTATGTTCATGAGAGTGACTGTATGTTAGTATTATAGATCCACGGAGCCGGTTGAAATCTGTGACGTGACTTACAATAACAAGGGACTTTTATTGTGAAGGTGACTTTAATACTGGAAATAATAGACAGGAATTTTGTGAAAATACTTGACCCCGAGTGACAAAACTTCCGGAAAAAAGAGGAATCGCCCTCTTCTATGTATCGCCCGAGGCCGGAAGGCTGAGGAAGACCACGGCCGTGAACTTTGATTGTTTGTTTTACACTTCCTGTCATTAAATGTTGATAACTTAATTAATGCGCGTCCGGAAGCCTGTTCTCCACCTTCTGCGAAGTGCCCTGTCTCAGAACACCTTACATCACCAACATGTTACTGATAAGAAGATAATTGTGCAACAGAACCAACAGGAGACCGATCCAGCACCCGTCTGATGAGGTCGGATGCTGTGGGCGGATCGGGGGTCGGTGAAGCCTTCCACGACGACGATGCACTGCTAGTTTCACTGCTGGTTGGCATTTAAAGGAAGAAACGTAGGAGACGTCAAAATGAGACGCGCTGCTTGAAGCTGCCCAGGAATATTGGACTCCATGGCAGGAAGAGGAGAGCGCCATCGGGATTAGAAGGCAATCTGGATCCGTCACAGGATCTGGGGCGCACATGGCCGCCGCTGCTGCTGCAGGCGTCGGATGACACATGCACAAAAATTCCAAGTCAGGCTAAACGCCCGTGACAAGAAGTGTGGGAGCGCCGCAATCTGCGTCCCGGTTGTTTGTTTTTTTTCCAACAACTCGCTGAAATGGCTGCAATCATCCTCAGTGATGTGTGAGTGTTAGCCGGAGTTCCCTCGAGAGGAGAACAGTATAAATATATAGCCAGACACTCTCACTGTGTAGCAGCTCGTTGCTTTGATATCTATAAATTAACAAAGCACTGGCTTGAAGTCAAATATGTACTCTGTCCTTTTTAAGTACAATTGGCTCATATAACTCGCGAACTAATAATACTCGAGAAATAACTTAATTACCACTTACTCTCCACAGCACTCCAATTATTGCCTTTACAAAAGAGCAGCAGTAATGCACTTTTAAGTGTAATTAGAGTTTATCTAATTGGGCCTATCGCACACAGGCTCGGGCATGCACACACACACACACACACACACACACTGGTGAGAGAACTGTCATTTAGTAATTAGTAGTGGTGATGAAACCCTCTATTACCGTTTCATTTACACGTCATCACAAGACACAGCCGGCTGACCCGTGTGCTCGCAGACAGCTCTGCCTCGCCAACAGCTTTTATTTTTTATCAAGAGTAATATCTTCATGACAACTGTGACACTGCACAGTGAGATCCGCCGGCTGCTTTGCCATTTAATGTCCACCATCAGTTAAAGGCCGGTACAGTACCATTTACCCCCCCCCCCCCGCCTTATATCTTCTTCTGTGGTGTTAATGAGTGGGAAGGCGTGGTCCGACTGCTGAGACTAATAGGGATTGTCACACAGTCTAACCAGGTGTGAACATATATATTACATGCCCCAGGGAACTTAATAGAGGTGTTTGCTCTGATTATCACACAGCTAATGATGCCCCTGTGAGCTAAGCAGCCACACATTCCAGTTGTTCAGCTCTTTATTTTAAACAGGGTTCTTACACATGTTGACCAGTGGATTTCCAGGACTTTAAACCAAATGTCCATGACCAAACTGAAATCTCGATTTATACATGAAAAAGTGAGAATATTTAGTATTTAAACAATGTGAATTCCAAAGCATACAGTATACATTTAATGAAACAAATGAATAAGAGACAATATTTTATTTAAAGAATAAACATTTGCTTCCCGAGCTATGGCCATCAAACTTTCCAGTTACGGTGCGTTCACTTGCAACGCGGAGAAAAAAGAAAATTGCGCCGCCAGTATGAGAGCGTACGCCGGCTTATGTTTTGAGTCTTTCTTTCTCAAACATATTCATTATTTCAAACTCGGCGTAAATGAACTTGTGATTATAACACATTTCCATGACTTTTCCAAAACTTTTGTGATTTAAGTTTTTTCCATGACTTTTCCAGTCCTGGAAATGACCATTTTAAAATGACATGACTTTTCCAGGTTTTCCATGACCTTAAGGTACCTCACTGGGCCTGGATCCCAATTGTGCGTTTGAACTTGTGTGATATTAGAAAACGAGACTCCCCGTTGTGCTGGCGTGGTTTATGATACATGGAAATCCTTTATTCTACATCTGGTGCAGAGGGGGGCCAGAGGGGGGCCAGAGGGGGGCCAGAGGCCTGCGGTCGCAATGAGGGAATGTAAATAAATACATCCTTCACGGTTTTGCTCTCTCATTTGCACCCGGATAAATGCACTGCCGTTCCAAATCTCCAAACTGGATACATGAAGTCGATTATTACATCATTTACACATGTGGACAACAACACCATGGGAAATCATTAAACATGCTGATGGTTTCCAGCACTATGGGTTGGTCATGGGGCTGCTCCCCACACTCAAAAAAAATTACTTGTTGGTGTTGTAAATTATACTTAATTAATTGGTATATATTCTACATTGTAATAATATGTTTCACTGATTACTAGACTAGTTACACATTTTAATCATACAATAAATTGAAAAAGTTAAGTAGACTTTACTTAATTAGCTAAATAAATATTAGTTATGTTAAAGCATAATTAAGTTACAGTTATAGTATTTTCATGGTTATTTAGTCTAGAATTAAGTAAGTTATTCTTAACACTGGCTAGTATAATTTACTCAATAATTCAACAGTAAAAGTTACTTAGTTTGTGTTAGTGCAAATTGTTACGAGGGTTTTATTAAGTAAATCTTACAAGTTATTTTTTTGAGTGTACAGGCCATGGTGCTCTTTGTGTGAGGCTTGCAAGAGAGCAACCGGTTCTCTTCTGCAGTGAAAATGTGTTGAAGACGCCAACAAATAGGAACTAAAACAGGCTTCCCCTGATATGTTTCTTTAAAATAACTTTTGCACTCAAACTTTCTGCCGTTATTGGAGACGTATGATCACAGAGTCAGAAACAACCCGACGCAGCCTCTATTGGAATATCATTCTACAAATAGTAAAATACTAAATGGAGCCCGATCTTTATCTGCAACTGTGCAGCTTTGAACCAAATGAATAGAAATGCCACAAAACAAAACATTGAAACGTAATGAAGGGTTTTCTCACAGTGTATGAAAAGTAAAACAATTAAATTGTAAATACCATGAATGGAGTCACACTGATTTCGTTCTTACACGTTTCGGGTTGATCAAATTATAAACACACATCGAGGCAGCTTTTCTTAGCTTGTGGTTTCAAATTCAATAGAAGATCATTTTGTACACTATTGTTACTTTGATGTCCCCTTGATTGCGTTATTGTTTTTGAACACATCAGTGAATAAACCACACTAAGACTGCTGTTATTTCTTATTCAAAGATGTTGTGTAGAAGAGGATAGTCATGCAACGTTCCGTACAAAATAATATCACCAGACAGATTTAATATATTCCACATTTTCTATTTTTTGCATTTTAGTTTTTCATATGTTTCGATTCAAATGAAGCGGCATTTATTAATCCATTTTCAATCTAGGACATTAAAGCAGCTAAAAATGGGGGGAAAAACACTCTTTTTGCTTCCTCAAGATGTTATGAGGCCCGCAAGCCAAGTTTTGTCTAAACACTGGAAAATATTGATGCGAAGGGCTTGATTATAATTAATCAAACGCCATTTCCAAGTAGAAACAGACTGTCCAAATGGAAATATTTGAGCGCATGTGTCACGGGTAAACCGAGTAGCATCTGTCAGAGCAGACAGAACAGAGCCGGGGTCAGCCGCGCATGTCAACGCTCTTGTCACAGAGACGGCCGAGAAAATACGGTTATTCCTTCCTGTCAGGAGACTTCATTCTTACAGTGACAGCCCTGTGTCGTTATCGTTTAACAAAGACAATACAGTCATGGCTCAGGCAACCTCATACCAACGCAGACAGTAGTTTGAGAGTGTAAATACAGGGTTTACACATGTTGACCGATGGATTTTCAGGACTTTTCCAGGACTTTAAACCAAATGTCCATGACCAAACTGAAATCTCGATTTATACATGAAAAAGTGAGAACATTTAGTATTTAAACAATGTGAATTCCAAAGCATACAGTATACATTTAATGAAACAAATGAAGAGACAATATTTTATTTAAAGAATAAACATTTGCTTCCCGAGCTATGGCCAAACTTTCCAGTTATGGTGCGTTCACTTGCAACGCGGAAAAAAAAGAAAATTGCGGCGCCAGTATGAGAGCGTACGCCGGCTTATATTTTGAGTCTTTCTTTCTAAAACATATTCATTATTTCAAACTCGGCGTAGATGAACATGTGAATATAACAAATCTCCATGACTTTTCCAAAACTTTTGTGATTTAAGTTTTTTCCATGACTTTTCCAGGCCTGGAAATGACCATTTTCAAATTCCATGACTTTTTCCAGGTTTTCCATCTCCGTAAGAACCCTGTATATAACATATACATTTAAGAGAGGGAGACAGAGATAGTAAACAAATCATTCTTGTTTGCAAGAAAAAATGAAATGGCATCAGCCGATGTCTCCAATTCTGAATCCATTTGTGCAATTAGTTGAAAAAAATCTACTAATCTTTTTTTTTTTCTTAAGAAAAACGTCAGCGAGGCTTTCTCATGAGGTTTTGTATGTTTTTGTATTTGGCCAGATTCAAAACCGACATCGGCTGTCATGATTTCATGAATTTGTTGCGGCCTGAATCTGATAAGTCATGCAGGAATATGAGGAACATGATTTTCCAACCTGAAAGTGTGTCACCTAAAGAAACAAATGATTAGAGTAGAACACCACCTCAATTAAATTATTATTTCCACGGCCAAAGAAATATTTGTGATACGCGTTTGTTACCACGGATATTAAGAGGATCAGTTCAGTTGTTGTGGGTTTGGAGGTAATACCACGGAGTACTTGTCATGGTACCTTTTGTGATGCAGAACGGACCTAAAAACCTGCCAGTATTTGAGTTAGCAAAATATGTATTTCTCCGACATTCCCTTTCAGAACAATTGTAAAGCTGCGTATTGTGTTTCTGTAATTCCATCACAAAAGCCGCATGATGTGCAGCTTATTGCCAGAAATGAGAACATGCAACATATTTTCTGGCAACGTGTAAAACTCGTATACAATTCCTCCCTGAGACGAACCGGATTGGCTGCTGCTAAACTGGCACGTTTGTCAATTCTGTGCAAGTCTTGCTTGACCTTTCCTTTGCTGCCAAGTCATCACAAACAGAGAGAGGGAACAGTTCCCAGCCTCGACACCGAGTCGGACACACAACCCCGTAACGGCACACACACACACGCCTCTGCATCCACAGGGTGCACAGTTCATTAAAAAGTGAAAATGCAAAAGGGGATCAAATTATTTTAATCACAGCGAAGGATTTTCCAGATGGCTTGTGCTTTCAATACCAAGCCAAATTCTCTGCCCGACGAAATCAAGCTGCACGTCCAACAAATATGTATTTAGGAACCAACGACCGACAACAGTACAGTGGTGTTTTTCTTTCTTCTTTTACATTTTAAAATGAAGTTTATGGCTTCGGGAACTCCCGGAAAGAAAATAACTGCTTCGATGCATCCGCAGATATCTTGCTTTATCGAGAACAGCGGTGTCCACACCGTGCCGTCTGAACACAGACCGTGCAGATTAGTCACAACTCACAAACGAGCACTTACAAAAGGAACAAAGGAACAAAGGGTTATTTGGGAGTTTTGGGGCTATTTATTTATTGCACACCGTCATATATATATATATATATATATATATATATATATATATATATATATATTTATTATTTTATTTTACATTGCCGTATTTACATATGTTGCATATATACATACATATTTTATTTTATATTTCACATTGTATACTATACTTTATGCACACTGTCTATATATATTTTTTATTTTATTTGACATTGCTGTATTTACATATATGTTGTATATATACATATATTTTGTATTTTATATTTCACTTTGTATACTATACTTCATGCACAGTCACTTTTTTTCTTATATTTATATTTTATTGTGTTTAGTTTATTGGTGCTACTGTGTCAACAAATTTCCCCTTGGGGATTAATAAAGTATATTTCTATTCTATTCTATTCTATTTGGGAGTTGGTCCGATGTGAGGTTTTGGGTCAGGGATGTCTATGTGTACAGACTGTAAAGCACTCCGAGACAAATTTGTAAGTTGTGAAATTGGGCTCTACAAATAAACTGAACTGAAACTGAATTGAAGCTCCACGACCCTCAGAGGAGCCTCTCTTTTCGGAGACTGAGCAGCTGTAAACGGAAAAAGGAAAAAGAAAGCCAAACCCTGTTTACAAGTCATCGGCGAGCGTAAAGGCTGAAGGTCAACTGGACAGGATGTTGAAGTCAAGGCAGGACTGGAGTCACGACTGGTGAGCACAACGAGCCCCCGAGGGATTAGGAGCGCTCGCTGATCCCATCAAAGCGATGTCTTTCCACCGATCTCCTTAACGGACTCTCAGCCGGCCCGCCGACTAAGGCGAACTGACAGCGGGGCTATTTTCGGGCAGAAACCCGCCCTGTTTTCACAGAGAGAGGCGGCCAGGCCGTCGCTCTCCATCACGGGGATGGAGCGCAGCGAGGAGCCCACTTTCCACTCTGCAGCAGAGAGAAACCTTTTGCTCACGACGGATCCCAGAAACATATACAGGACTGTCTCAGAAAAGTAGAATATTGTGATAAAGTTCTTTATTTTCTGTAATGCAATTAAAAAAACTAAAAGGTCATGCATTCTGGATTCATTACAAATCAACTGAAATATTGCAAGCCTTTTATTCTTTTAATATTGCCGATTATGGCTTACAGCTTAAGAAAACTCAAATATCATATCTCTGAATATTAGAATATTTCCTCAGACCAAGTAAAAAAAAAGATTTATAACAGCAAAACAAAATCAAACATTTGAAAATGTCCATTAATGCACTCAGTACTTGGTTGGGAATCTTTTTGCACAGATTGCTGCATCAATGCGGCGTGGCATGGAGGCCTGTGGCATTGCTGGGGTGTTATGGATGCTTCAATAGCGGCCTTTTCTGAGACAGTCCTGTACCATTTACAAAACTTGTAAAGGGGTAAAAACTAGTTTGTGAAGACCCAGAGAAACACAAATATCCAACGAAGCAAAATCCCGGACGTTTTGGGAATCCCTGCCGGACGCTTTTTTTAGGTCTCAAAAAGAGGACATGTCCGGGGGGAAACCGGACGTCTGGTCGCCCTAATTAAAAAGGAAAGGATCAACAAAATAAAATAGAAGAACATTTGACAACAATCTATGTTCAATGCTTTCACCTTCTAACTAATGATCGTCCATCCCTAATACGTGAGATCATGGACGAAAGCTTGACCTCCCCAAACCAGGAGGCTCTAACCCTCCTGAGAGGAAGTATGTCCCTTACCTGACAGGAAAGTAACACATTCTTTTCAGTGGGAGAGAGTCACAAGTTCTTTAAGTTAAAATAAAAAGTCATTTGCAGTGAAACATCGTTCTCAAAGGGCTTCACGCCTGATTGAGAACTCGTTCGTCGTGTGCTGTAGCGGTCAGTCGTCTCCACGTCGGCACGTCGGCTGTAAATGCTGCATCCTCTCAACTCGTGACTGGGTATCTTAGTCATGACCCTGCTGAGCTTCCTTACAGCTTTGCCTAATTAGCACAGAGGGTTCGTCAAGCTGTCTGACGTGTTTGGCAACACAAACCTCAATGTTTGGAGGAGTTTGACCGTGACCTCGCTGCCTGGAAATGAAATGCAGTACCAGTATGTTTCTGATATTGCCTTGATTATATATATATATATATATATATATATATATATATATATATATATATATATATATATATATATATATATATATATATATATATATATATATATAGACTACCGTTCAAAAGTTTGGGGTCACTTAGAAATGTCCATATTTTTCAAAGAAAAGCACTTTTTTTAAATGAAGATAACATTCAATTGATGAGAAATACACTCTCTACATAGTTAATGTGGTAAATGACTATTCTAGGTAGAAACATCTGTTTTTTAATGAAGTCTCTACAGAGGTGTATAGAGGCCCATCTCCATGTTCTAGTGGTACATTGTGTTATCGCCTTGGAAGACTAACGGAGGGGTAGAAAACCCTTGAAAAACATTATGTTAGCGCAGCTGAAAACAGTTATGCTGGTGAGAGAAGATATATAACTGGCCTTACTTTGACCCACAAGTTTGAAGAAAAAAAATGTATATCTCAAATTAAAATGATTATGTCTAATGTATGTGTGTGTAGGTGTGTTTGTCCTTGAGCCAATGACACAGTTGAGCTGCGCTTGAATGTAGGCCTTATTACACTGCACACATTTTAACTTAACTAGTATTAAGATTAAGCAAGACAATTGTATTAGCTTAACTTAAAAAAAAAGAAAAAAGAAGAGCTTTCAATAAGGCTGACGGTATAGCATTACAGTGGCGTGGTTATTACATAACGTACAGATATACTCTATCTGCCTGCAGCTCTCTGGCGTCACGTCAGCCCTCTGCAGGGCATCCTCCTTGAGGCATCACAGCATATCTATATTACAGCGACAATTTATTTGACTTTCCCCGACACAGCTGAGCAGAGCATCCTCTCATCTCCTCAACAAAACTGAGCAGTAAGGACTTTTGTAAGGTCCTCACTGCTGTGAATCTTCTGCACTTCCACGCCGGGCGCTCCACTAAAGGAATGCGTCTGGTTTTTATCGGGTTTAATTTGTTGCGGTAGAAAACAGGCTGACATTTGCATCTGTAAATGTACAGTATTTGACCAGGTGCCAGTTCTCAATTTGTACGCCTGCAAAGAGCACATCTCAATTTGCAGTTTAATGTGCATATTATGTCCATTATCAGACATACTAGAATATTGATTAGCATGTGCTTTAGGAAACCTGCAGAGTCGTATGGGGCAGACTCCTGGACCGCTCCCTCCGCAGCAACCCATCAGCCCACCTCCACTGCCCCTTCATATCCGGAGGCGGGGCGTGGGATCGATGGCATGCCGGGATGCTATTAGAGCCGAGGCGGCTGGGCAGCCAAGTAGCCACGTCTTCAAACGCAAAGTGTGGGAGGAAAAAAATAACACGAGGTAATTATCTGGGCCTCGCTAGCCACCGCCGAGGTAATCTGTAGCGTGGAGGACGGAGGGGGGGGGGTCTGTCCATATTTACCTCGACTCGCTGCTCACTCCAGCAGCGCTGAGGGAGAAGACAACAACTTCCCCTGGCACACTGGGTCATGTTATTCTAATTTTCACTTGCCGTCTTTATTCTACTTGCAGTACGAGACCGAAGGAAAACAAAACAAGAGGGTTTACAGGCAACGTAGCTTTTTAGGCTTCATTAAAAAAAAAAAAGACACACCAAAAACAACAACTAGTAATCAGAGGGAATCTCATCCCAACCTGTCAGTCTGCAGCTGAAGCCAACTTGACAAACAAGGTGAAAAGCCATCTGCGTAAAAGTCATGATGAATGAGAAGCAAATCAGGAAAAAGTTTCAGGAGCATCTGGACAACAAGTCATCGCTAAGTCAAGAGAAGTTCCACTCATCTGACTCGCGCGCGGACAAGTTGATTTTATCAATTAACAGAGAATTCATTCCCAACTCGACTAAATGACATCTGTGCAGATCGTTATGTTCTGATCGCTCATCTGGAAGTGCACGCAGAGACTGCAGTTTGATATCATTTGCTTACTCCGATCCTGAATGTGTTTCTATTTGTATAACCAAATAATAGCAATAATCACTGGTACGATTATTCCACTCCACGCCTAAAAGCTCCGTCCCCAATGATCCAATCCTAATGGAAAGAAAACACAAATTACCACGGCGAGGAACGGATCGCTCTGTTTAACAAACATCCGGGATGAGAAGAAAAATAAACTGCACGAGCACGCACATAAACACACGCTAACGCACGTTATTAAAACAGAACAATCGTTTAAAAAAAAAAGAAGAAAACTGCCCGATCAGCGAGCTAACCGCTACGTGCGTCCATGATGCTTTGTGCTCGTCGACTAATTCCTGCTTCCCGAGCAGTTAATGAGATAAAAGGTCAGTAGGCCGTCATGACACCAATTAGTTCAATATTTCAAATCAGCAGCGTTCGCTCATCATCAGTAGCGGTCGGCTAATGCTTTGAGATATCAACAAAGCTAATTGCGGAATAATGAGCACAAACCGATGCGATCACAGCGAGGGACGCAGCGAGAAGCGATCCCTCGGGGGGGGGGGGGGGGGTCTATAGGACCCTCAGCTGGTGGGGTGGATAAACACGCGGGGCGGGGTACAGCGCGAGGGCCGAGGGTCATCGTGGAGGTTTAAGTGCACGGTCGGCGTTAACACCTCCGAGGAGGAGGATTGATCCGGATCTCTCCTGGGTAATCCTCTCCGAAACACACGGTTGCTGACGGGATGGAACCAAAGAGGTTTTCTTTCAAATTCCCAAATGTGCTCAGTGCGATCTGCTCACACACAGGGTTGACCACAGAAATATAATTGTGCGCACTTTTTTTTTTCTTCTTTATTTTAAGGCAAGTACACAAAGAAACAGTGCAATTGTGATACATTTACCATTTTTCTCCCCCCCCCCCCCTCAAGCATTCAAATCAACAGCATCATTCTTATAGACGAACTCCCTCCTGACCAACAACCTCTTAATTGAGGATACACAAAACAAAACTAAAACTAAACTAAATCTAATAAAAAATGAATTAAGAATTAGTAAATGAACAGTTATATAAAATCAACGATACACGATAGCTGCTCACATCCTGGCTCAGCAAATCTGCACGAGCACAAGAGGAACTGGAGTTGAGCGTTTGTTATTAGGTCAAGCACAGGCTCGGTGATAGCTTTAGTTATCCGAGTGGAAAACAAAATGAAATGTTGCACGACAGTCAGAAAACAAAACATTTTCACTTTGATTGCAGCTCATATTCACACACAGAATAAAAAGTATTCAGGCGGAATTTTCTGTAACGGATCAACAAATGTGATGCAAGATGAGAGTACAGTCAGGGAGTCGTGTGGGGTGATATATTGATTCCTGGGGCACATTCAGCCCAACAAAATGTCTGTTTGTCACAGGAAGACAATATAACCTTGAGAAGCAACCGCCGGCCGATGCATCTAAAGATGGGAGCGTTTCACTTCAGTTGGACTGCAGATGAATGCAGCGTTTCATTAATGAAGCAGATGAATCTGCAGAGGCAGATGTTTGAGGTAGAAATATGAATCCGAACAAGATGAATACTCTGGGTCGGGACATGTCTAATTGAGGGGGGCCTCTCAGATGTATTTCGTACATACACTTTAACTTAAACACACATGACACTAGAATCATATACTTAGACACTTTAAACGTTCCCTCTGTTGCACTTCATCTTTATCTTATCTTGTACTTGAGTTTATGTTGATTGTTGTTTGTCATGTCAAATGTTGCACCTTCCGCCAAAAGAAATTCCTCGTTTGTGTAAACATTCCTGGCAATAAACGGTTTCTGATTCTGATAAATAATGCCGCTCCAGATTAAATAGTGAACTAGTTTAATATCATTATTTCACACTTTGAAGAGTTTTTGATGTAATTAAAATGCTTCAAACGCCCCTTTTTTCTTTCCCAATAGGAAGACCCTGAAGTGTCATGTCGAGTCTGCTCAAAAAAGGACTCACAAGTGATAGATCAAGCCATGACGAGCATCCCATTCAGAGCTGCCAGTAGCAGTCAGTCCAGTTATCTGCTGAACGTGTTTGTATATCTGTTGTGCCTATAGAGCCTCTCCGGCAGATTGACGGTTAGAGGTTCTGGCTCCTGCCAGCGAAGCATGATTGACGTCCTTGAGGTGGAGGAGAGCCAGCAAGGACCTTTCAGTCACTCTTGGCTCCCAGATGGAAGAGGGTTGATTCGTCTGAGAGTCGGCGCTCACATGGTTTGATGTAATACTAAGCCATTCTGAATGTGGACAGCCAAGCTGCGGTTGTTGTACGGTTGTGCGTGTGTATCTGAACTGATCAGAGCACATTAACTACTTCCTGTGAAACCACCAAAGCCAAGGACCAGAAGTACAGACGGTTTAATTGTTCTTGCAACAACGCTGATTGAACAAACAGTTCCTTCCAGCACTCGGTAACGAGAACGTCCTGCGCTCATAACGCTCCTAACTTGCAACGTGGCTTTCCGTCACCAGACACGACTTTCTGAATGAGCAGGACCATCTCCATGTGATGGTCTGGGACATACAGGGTTCTTACACATGTTGACCAGTGGATTTCCAGGACTTTAAACCAAATGTCCATAACCAAACTGAAATCTCGGTTTATACATGAAACAGTGAGAACATTTAGTATTTAAACAATGTGAATTCCAAAGCATACAGTACACATTTAATGAAACAAATGAATAACAGACAATATTTTATTTAAAGAATAAACATTTGCTTCCCGAGCTACGGCCATCCAACTTTCCAGTTAAGGTGCGTTCACTTGCAACGCGGGAAAAAAAAAATTGCGCCGCCAGTATGAGAGCGTACGCCGGCTTATGTTTTGAGTCTTTCTTTCTAAAACATTCATTATTTCAAACTCGGCGTAAATGAACATGTGATCATAACACATTTCCATGACTTTTTCAAAACTTTTATAATTTAAATTTTTTCCATGACTTTTCCCAGGCTTGGAAATGACCATTTTAAAATTCCATGACTCTTCCAGGTTTTCCAGGACCGTACGATCCCTGGACATATCATGCAGCACGGCTCACCAGACATGCAGGATCTCGACACACACACACACACACACACACACACACACACACACACACACACACACACACACACACACACACACACACACACACACACACACACACACACACACACACACACACACACACACACACACACACACACACACACACACACACACACACACACACACACACACACACACACACACACACACACACACACACACACACACACACACACACACACACACACACACACACACACACACACACACACACACACACACACACACACACACCAGCAGCAGATGTGCAGCAGCAGGAGTCAGCGACTTACTGTTGCGTGGTCTTTCTGGTTGGCTGGCTGCACGTCTTCACTGCGGCCATCAGCAGAAGACCCGCCGCTGGCATCCGTCTGTCGGCCGTCTGACTCATTATGCCGATTGGCCCCTGACAGAGGAGAGCCCAAAGGGCGGGGCTCCGGCTGCCGAACGCCACTCTGGATGTCCATCTTCCTCTACGGTGTCTTGAAAGGGAAGAGGAAGATGGAGGAGGATAAGGCAGGGGAAAGGGGTCCAGGGTTCGTACACATGTTGACCAGTGGAATTCTAGGACTTTTAACCAAATTCCCATGACCAAACTGAAATCTCGGTGTGTACATGAAAACTTTTTGAGAATGTAGTATTCAAACAATGAGAATTACAAAGCATACAATATAACTTAAATGAAACAAATAGATGAGAGACAATAGTTTGATTAAAAGAATAAACATTACTAGACATGTTTATTCTTAGAAACACTTATATAAATGTTTATTCTTTTAATAAAACTATTATACTTTATGTGCAAAAGTTTGGACTTGGCCTATGCCGGCTTATAATTTGAGTCTTCCTTTCAAAAACATGAATTATTTTAAACTCGACGTAAATGAACATGTGATAACAAATGTCCATGACTTTTACAAAACTTTTAGGATTTAATTTTTTTCCATGACCATGCGAACCCTGACCTTTGCTTTTCCTGCTATGACCAGTCAAAACATTTGTTGAGGAAAAAAATGACTATTTTAACCAATCAGTTGCCACTTAATGAAAATACATCTGGGTCAAGTCATTCAGTTACAAACCCTCCAAGTCTCAGCAAAGACTTGTCGAGTGCCCCAAAATGAACCCCAACAGGCCTCAGTGTCGTGCTGCAACTGCTTTGACCTTTGACCTATCTGACTGAGAAGGCGCAAGATTAAAACCCGACTATGAAGTGCGCATAAGAAACACTATTCCATTATCCTGCTTGTGTTCAGCACCATGAGGGCACGGAGGAAAACAAAATGCATTGTAGCCTAAATTGTTGTTTTTCTAACACGGTTTCACTGCGTTGCATCAGCAGCGCGCGCACAGCGGCGAAGGACGGATGAGAAACTATCCATCTGAAAGCTGAAGTTTAGCATTGAGTCGCTTCATTCTGCATTCTGGGCCATCAATCAGCGAAGAGGTCACCTGCCTCATAAATACGTGGAGCGGAACGGGGAGGAAGGCGGGACAGGCTGCAGCACGTGGCGCCTTGATAGCGCAGGTGAACGCACCTGGCGAGCCCTGCTAATTAACGCCCACGTGACGTGCGCGCGCGAGAATTAGCGCGTGTGAGACGAACGGAGCAGATCATTGAATAATAATAATAGAAAATGTCCGACTGGGCATGTGCTTCTTGTTATACGGGACAAACACCTTACCTGAACCAGTACTAGTTACCCGGCAGGTGGCTCATTAGCAGAAACTCGGACAACTGACCGACGTCATAAGGAGAGGTCGTCAGTGTCCAGTATTATAGCTTCAACAGACACGTGACGGCGGCGGCACACCAACATCAAGCTAATTAAACAAGTGTGCCAATGAATGCCACAGTACCTCTCGTCACTTCTCGTCTCCCCGTGATGCCAGGAGCACGCCGAGAGGAGGACGCGGCAGTGCGACTTGCTTTACGGCTCTGGCTCTGAAAGACGCGGCGGTCCGGGGCGGGACGACAGGCAGCCGCTCATCTGGTTGTGGGAGAAGTTATTCCGTCAGAAAGAAGCGGAGAGGCCGCGAGACGCGTCACTCAGTCGCCGCTGAGGAGGCAGTGCGCGGTGTCGGGGCCGCGCGCGCACACCCTGCTGGCACAACGGGGCGGGGCGCGCGCGCGAGCCATCGCCAAAACCTCCTCGAGGTGACACGGAGCACGCCGCGCGCGTATCAATAATGGTGCCTTCAGGTGCTCCTCGAAAGATCATCGATCCGAGATTAGGAAGTTGAGACCCTCAACTTGTCCCAAAGCGCAAGTCAAGATGCAGTGAGAAGAACTTTTGATACGAATCTTCTTCAGAAACTAGAAGTTCCCTTTCAAGTAGACATTTAAGGTTACAGCATGTATGGGCTTACATAATAATAATAATAATCATAATAATAATAATACATTGCATTTATATTGCACTTTATATGTGAGCAATCTCAAAGTGCTACAGAGCAACAACAACAACAACAACAAAAAAGCTAAAATGTTAAGATATATTTCAAAGCAAAGCCCATAAAAGATATTTTAGCAGTAAGCTTTCTTAAAAAGGTGAGTTTTCAGGTCACGCTTAAAAGCCTCTGCAGTCTGTGGGGCCCTCATGAGTACTAAAGTGCAATAGTGCATTTATAACCCAAGATAAACACTGATAAGATTGACATCTTGTTGGAACATTCATATTCACCCTCTTAGTCGGCCTAGTTCATTATGAAATAAATGAGGTGGCAGAATGAAAATAAACTGAAGCCCTAGGACAACACGTCCCTTCTATCCATAAAATATGAACACAATTAAACAGTTCCAGATGTGTCATATTGTTGATATATATATATAAATTGACAGCAAACTGTAAAAGAAAAGCAGACGTCCTCTCCAAAACTAAAAGCTCACATATGTTTTCCACAACCGAACACCAGTAGGCTCATAAACGACACGGTTAGTGCTTTGTAGTTTACTACACCCAATATACATCTATAAATACAACAAAGTGATAACCTGTTTTATAAGCAGTTCAACTAAAGAAATGACTGTTTCATTTGTGGGGCAATAATGATCTCTTCCGTTATCCTGTGACCCCTCTTTGGGAGATTCCAGGCCGAAATCGGGAACCAACTGGCAGATAATTATCACAGAGATAGCAAACCTCCATGACGGCCACAAGGTGGCAACATAAACCAAATAACCACTGAGAGGAACGAGACACGCTTGAACCAACTCCGTTTGGATCTAAAGACATAGTGATACCCACCAAACCACACTCTATGCCAGGGAGCAGTGTGTGTGTGCGTGTGTGTGTGTGTGTGTGTGTGTGTCAGTAGGACATGATGAACCTCTGATAGGTGCCATGCAGTACATGTATATTCTGCAGCATGCATCCATGCATCGTCTTCCTGCGCTCTGTGATGGCTGCCGAGCCCTCTGCGCCGTGTTTAGCCTAAACGGGGCCTTCCAATCTGCTGAGCCGAGCCACAACACGAAGGAGGCGGCGTCACACGGGCCCGCCGTGCCATCTCCATCACCTCCCTGCCTGCCTCAACCTAGAGGCCATACTGGTGCGTGGTCTCATCCAAGCAGAAGGGTATTACCCAAACGAACAACTGCTCTGACAGGCGGGCCCTCGTCTGTTCAGACGGAGCCGCCGCCGTTTGCCAGAGAAGGCAGACAGGCAGTCGGAGAGGCAGGTGGATCGGCAGGCGTCTCGAGGAGCAGGAGCCCCGTACACTCGGGGGCCCCTCTGCCTACCCAGGCGGGCATGTGTCCTCCGCCGGAGCCAGCAGGGACGCGTATAGTCAGGCATGTCAGTGGCCCCAGCCGGCACAAGCAGATGTTTTTCCGGGTATTGTTGTTCCGCTTCCGTGGTAATTGTTTTCCTCCAGGGCCAGCCAGTGGGACGAGATGCCAGGCTTCGCTGTGGCATGGAGTTACGGAGGGATGGAAAGACAGAGCGTATTATCAATCAGCAAACGGCATCGAAGGCTGCTACCCACAGACTGTCCGTCTTTCTCCGTTGCGCTCCATGTGGCTTGAATTACAGCGCGGCACAGGGAGAAGCCTGTTTTATCACAATCACCACGACAACGAATGTGTTGACGGCGATGGCGAGCCGTCATTTCGAGGCAGTCAAGGTATTTTTACATTACATTACATCACATGTCATTTAGCAGACGCTTGTATCCAAAGAGACTTACAATAAGTGCATTTCAACCTAGAGTACAAACTAAGAACAACAAGAATACAGAAAGTAACATTTCCTCATCATAGTCAAACTACTAAAGTACCATAATAAGAGCCATTCAAGTGCTACTAAAGTGCAAATCTTTGTTTTAATCCAGATATAGTCTAAAGGTGCGTTTTCAGTTTCCGGTGAAGATGTAGAGACTTCCTGCTGTCCTGATGTCAGCGGGGGCTCGTTCCACCAATCAGGAGCCAGGACAGCAGACAGTCTGGTATTTGTCGTCCAGTCGGGTCCAGTAAAGAAAATGCAAGTCGGATTAAAGTGCACAAACTGCAAGGATTAATCACTTGCAGATGGGTTTCTTTGCACGTACAGCTGCTAGTGTTTGACGATGATGCAGCACCGTGGTGATGTGAAGTCACTTTACCCTCACTGATGTTTAGCAGTGAACAGAAAACAGCTAATTCACCCCGACTGTGTTAAGCGCCGGGTGTCATCCTGTGATCCCTAGTGGTAAAAAAAGGCCCTCTTAATTAACACAGTCAACGACTGGGACCTGATAATAGGGTCAAATGTTCTGCAGACCTGGTTTAGAGCAGAGACGGAAAAGACCCACTAGGGGGCACTTTGAGACTTTGGATCAAAAGCATGAGCAACAGAGACAGTTTGTGTCAAGTAAACTGTGATACTACAGTTTGGAGGTTTTGTGAGTTGTATATGTGTGTGTACTTTAAATAAAAAGTGATGCATTTTATTAATGTGTTTGCCCGGATTGACATGCTACCATTGCTTCTTCCCCCCTGGCAGTCATCTGGTGCGCGTGGTAGGAACTGTTGTTGGCCTTCAGACGGATTTTCAGCGACTGCAGGGCCCAAATCCATCATCTGAGCTCCGTGTTTTGTCAGAGTCGAACCCAAAAGCCGCCGAGCGTCCATTTCCCAAGCAGGAGCACCAACTCGGGAGACGGGTCCCGGATGCTGGAGCCCGCTCTCATCCGCTGGTGGAACGCCACACTCCTGGGAAACTGCAGCCTTCACTAAAAGTGTCAAGATGTTAAGCTTTTTACAGGCTGACGCAAGATGTAAGTAATTTGGTCCAATCATGTTTTTTATAGATATATATATATATATAATAAATAATAATTGTAGGTGTTAAGAGTGCTGTTAAGAGCATGTGGGGAAGGCAGACAGAAAAAGCTTCAGCCGTGGAGTCTGCTGTTCACACGCAGAGCATTGGATGAAGACTGTATTTCATAATCTGCCTTCTCTGCCAATAGATGCAAGAGAAAATAGAACCAATGTCACATCTGCCGTTTCACTATCTTCGAGGCCGTGCAGCATCCCATTTGTCGGATCCAGGCGTGAACAGCGGCCACGCCAGACACAGTGTTTAGTCCCCGGCTCTCTGTTTGTTTGGTGTTCACCGAGCCCTCCTCGGTCGCGGTCGGGGTCACGTCTCGCCGTAGTCCAGCCTAATTACAGAGTAGCACCTCGGGCCTTCCATATCCCTCACACCCAGGACGAAGGAGTGGCAGCATCTGTGGGATAAGCCTGTTTGAGATGAGATGGAAAGAGAGAGAGAGGAAGAAAGAGAGAGAGAGAGAGAGAGAGAGAGGCTTGCATACCTGAACAGGAAGCAAGTAGGATGCAGGACGTTGACGTTAGGCCAGGGGTTTTCGGTTTCTTCAAAAGGACAGGATGGTCCTGCATTGTGAACATGACTTAATTGTATCTGGATTGTACTCATAGTGTTGGCTTGTGCACACGCATGCCCGCTCCCCACCGCTGAATCAGACCTGTCGAAGTCACATCACCGGTGACTCAGACTCCGCCCACCGCCGGCGTGATCGGCAGCTCAGGCAAAGTTCAAACTCCACGCTCTGGATCATCACCAAAATACAGCTGCTGCCGCAGGAGGGAGTGGGCACCTCTGAGTCACACAACAGGACCTCGAAAAATCATATCGCATATTGATTTTTGTAATCATCGCTTGGTGGTCAGTGGACAACTGGAATAGAGGTCTCTCAGAATAACACTCCCTATATTCTTCTGGTAAAAAAACAACAACTGAAAATGGAGTGTAATCTTATAAGGTGTTTAAAAGGAGAGAAAAATAAATGAGGAATAAAAACATTGGAGCGATAATTGGTCAAATGTTGCATGTTCCTCTTTTTCTTCTTTTACATTTACGTCATCCATACGCAGGACAAAAGCTCAACGTGTTCCAAGAGTAGTGGTGTTGCTAAAACTAGCAAGAGGACAAAAGAACTGCGCCTGCTGATATACCATGTGTCAGCCCCCCTGTGTGTGTGTGTGTGTGTGTGTGTGTGTGTGTGTGCGTGTGTGCATGCATTGTATGCGTGCATGCTCAAGTGTGTGTGTGTGTGTGTGTGTGTGTGTGTGGGTGAGTGCCTATGAACAATCACATGCATACATTTGTGTCAACCACAGTGTGCAAAGAGGTGGCGATGTTTTAAAAAACATTTTTCAATGTTTGTCCTTTTTACGGGGGTGAAAAAAAAAAATTACAGACCAATTAGTTTTATTATGATTAAAAAAGCTCTCAAAGATCCAAACACTAAATTACGGCAAATTCTTGAATTCAGTAGATCTGAAAGGAGAATTTGAAACTTATTAATTTCAATAAAAAAAAAAAATTGTTTGTTGGTGAAACAACTGTTGGCTGCACAGTTTGACCTCATGCTCGTAAAACATAACCCTTCACACACGTTGCTCCTCCTGACTTTCCCGTGGGTCTCTCTGCAGCTCCCAGCCACGTGCGCATCCAGTCGACCGCCGCGGCAGCGCGCGCGCGCGTGTGTGTGTGTGCGTGTACGTGTGTGTGTGCGTGTATGCGTGTGTGTGTGTGTGTGTGTGTGTGAGCGCAGGCGGGCTGCTTCATGTAAAACTGTGCGCCCGAGTGTTACTTGGTGTGTGTTGATGTTTCCAAGCTGGGTTGAATCATTAGGAAGTGATTCTCTCTAACAAGGGCTAAGGAGCTGTCAGGAGACATTCACAGGCAGGTTTCGCCATGGAGAGTGTGAGGAGTCTTATCGGGGTCTTAGCTGTTTTGCTGCGCCTGTTTATAAAGAGCCTGCTTTATTTGGAGTGAATGCATTCTAGCAAGGTCTCTGCTGTTTCTGTGCGTTGATTAAAAGTGTTTTCACGATTACCCGTAGTGAGTCTATTCAAGCCTAACAGGGTTACTAGCAGTTTTAATGAAGGGGAAGAATGGTTACATGTGAAAGGGGTTGTGTCGGGGTCTCCGTCGCCTCTGCCTGTCGGCTTGTTGTGGCTGCGACGGGGAACTTTGCCTGACATTACACGTGTTCGCCGGTTTAAAAACAACAACAAAAAGAAGAAGAAGAAGAAGAAGAGGGAAAAAAAGGACAAAGATGTCTGATTTTCCCACTTAAAAAAACAAATATTTTTTTATTCAACGTTCATAATGACACAACACTCTGTTAAATCTGTACAAAATGTTTCAAACTGCAATGCGAGTCGTATATATCTCTCTTTATGTGTGTCCCTCTTCCTCTTCCTCAGTGGAGTTCTGCTAGTGGCTCTGGTGCTCTGCTCCCGCGGTTGGCCGTGGTCAGCGTGAGCGCTCGCTGGTGTGAGTGGATTTCTCACAGCTTCTCGTGAATGTGTTTTTTTGAAAGTCCTATTCAACATTTGGTGCAACTATAATCGGCACTAAGCCACTACGCTCATGCAGACGTGTCTGTGCGTTCACACATTCGGGCCTTCAGAAGTGTTGTGCCATCTCTTTTTTAATTTCTTTCGGTCCAAATAGCGACTGAAGTAAACGCTGTAAGTCGATTAAAAGGATTTATGACGGGAGGCAGACAGCGGACGTTTCCTTTGAAGTTGTTAGTTTTGCTCTGATTGTAAAAGATATAAATAATAATGACACTGTTTTTTTTTAAAAAGCAATAAATAGTGTTCACGGTTGATATTGTTTTGATTTTCTTAAAATATCACAGAAATAACATTACAACCTTTAAGAAATGACATAAACGTCCCCGTTGTAAATTCCACGGCTAGTTAATTCCTTTAAACGCTTCTACTTGTCTTGCCTTGGCATTTGGTAATAATTATAGAGGTGTGCTTTGGCCGCATCGAGGTTCCTCTTATCAACAACCTCCTGATCGTACTCTCACTTCCCTTTTCTTTTTTTCGGGCCGTCGTCTTAAATTTAAACATCCGTTCGAGACCCCGAGCGTCAACTATTTGCGTCTGGCTCCGCCCCCGGGCACGTTATGTACTTCTGTTATCAAATCAAACAATTAGATCCGCAGCGCCGTAGCAGAAAATTACATTTTGACACAACGGTGCATCTTTGATTAATATATTGTAACATCTGCCTCTGTGCTTCTCTGATGGGGACCAATAGATAATAAATGGGTGACTTGTGAAGCTATAATGAAGTGACTGTCTCGTTATCGACAGGGGAGCCTCCGATGCTTCAGAGCTTCCAACGGAGGCCCTCCGGTGCACACATTATTACACCGGCCGTTAAAATGAGCTAATGTTCTGCTGCCAGTGCACTCCTCCAAGGGGACAGGCGCTGAATTCCCCCCTCGCAGCTGCAAAGCAGAGGTGTAAATTAAAGCCAAACAAAGTTTTAAAAAAAGAAGAATAAAAGAGCAACTCAGACGAAGGGCCAGACTGCAGTATTCCTGTGATTAAAATGTGGGATTTCCTCTGTTTCTGGTGGAAACTGCTGTAGGTGTTGGGCTCCTCTCATTGTGTTATGTGTGACAGATGACGCTGGTGCAGCTTTTGTTGTGAACTGTGTATTGGTGCGGCGGACATGTGAAGTCTTTTCTAAAAACACAACATTTCCCACTGACGAAAAAAAAAGAAGTAACAAATTTAAATCTGTTTGCTTTTGTTTTTATTTGATCTGTTTTGGCTGTTTTGAGATTTGTATTGTGAAAGGAGGCTTACATCACGGAAAGTATGCTCCGAAGTGTGTGTGTGTGTGTGTGGGGGGGGGTGGGGGGGGGGGTGCATTTGTCCAGGTGAGCTGAGGCAGTGAGCTTTAAGTATATATATTTAAGTGTTATTTGCTGTTGTTTATTTCTCCAGTCGTAAGGCACCACCTCTCCCCAGGTACTTATTAGCAATGTCAGCGTATGTCGGATTTGACAGGTGTAAATTTCCCTCACACACACAATCCAACTCCAATTAATTTTCTCTCTCGCTCTCAGCCAGCACCGCTGAATCAAGGAGGCTTTCAAACGCTGGTTGAGCGCTTCACAGAGTAAATTATTTTCAAATTGTCCACGTAATCCCCCAAAATTACATTTTGAATACATTTAACTCACATTGGGAACATAATAAATTGCAATTACTGGAGAAAAAGGAAAAAAATCAAAGGCATAGAGACAATGTGTTCATTAAGAGGTAAAACAAAGAAGAAAAAGGACTTCACAGACATCGAGGCATCTTAGGGGGTGGGGAGTCGGGAGTTAGGGGGATATCAGTGAAAAAAAGATTCCACTTTGAGAACGTGCAAGATCTCATGCAGTTGCCTCTCTCTCACTCTCTCATCCCTCCTCTCTGTTGGCGCTAAATCACACGTTAGTACAGCCAGTGGATGTGTTGACAGTCTTACAAACAGAAATGTAAAACGCCATACTCAAGGGGGTCTAAGAGATAAAGGGGGTGGAGGCGGAGCCGAACGGGGCCGGAAACAGAACAAACACGGCCCGCAGAAGCACCAAAACGCCACGCTGAAACACCTCGGCTGGCTTTTTAATTACATAGGGTTTATGCCGCTCTGTCAGCCATGGTGTCGGCGCGGAGAGGAAGCTGCTCCGTTCTAGTGGGATTTCCTCCGTCGCTCGTTTCCTGCGGAGCAGATGTAAAGTGTGAGAAAAGTATAGAAGCGTGGTTGACACATTAGCGGATGGGCCCTATGCTTACCGTGATGGTCCTCCATCAAGGCGCGTGGCTACGCACTGCCCAATCGAACCCCGCCGGCCACTCAGCTGACTTCTAAAATGAAACCACCACTCAGGAATAGCTTTACACACCAAGCTGTCAGGAAGCTAAACTCTCTCCCCTCACTCCCCCCAGCCATATCCGTCAGTCTGACACGAGGCTGAACCCCCCCCCCCCCCTACAATAACTCAGGACTCTGCAACAACACTGTCCCTTGCACTTTTATCACTTTACCACGTACTGTTATACTTGCACTGCCAACGTAACAAATACATCTCACAGGATGTCTTTTTGCTGCCTTTGTTTGCACTACCATAACCTCACTTTAAAGGAAACGCATGCTGCTGTACATGTATCTGCATGTTTATAACTATATGTATATGTATATCTATGTGTCTTGTCTTATCTGTTATCGTGCGTGTGCACTTATATGTTTCACCGTGGGAGAGTGGGAAACGTTTTTTCGATTCCTTGTATCTTAACATGCGAAGTAATTGACAATAAAGCTACTTTGACTTTGACTCGACTTTTTTGCCCCGGTGAATCCCCGCTGTCTTGAGCTCACTTTGAATAAATATGTGTCCCAGAACCGAGAGACATTCCCAATAGAGCAGAGAGGCTCAGGGACGTACAGACACAGCCAGGGGCGCCGTCAGGAGAGCGTTTGGGGGGGGGGGGGGGGGGGGTGAATGACCCTGTGACACAGCACGGATTACAGATGTATATCGAGTCAGAGCTGTCGAGCATTCCAGCACCTGATAGATGCAAGCCCGGACTAGCATGCACGATATAGATTTCCTTTGTCTAATAAAGATGTGTATTTCTGTCCCATCAGGACGCGACATGCACAAACTGAATTATTGTCTCTCGGCCAATTCGTGCAGCAGAAAACAGCGTGACAGACGGACGTCGCTTCACTCTCGCAGTGACGTGATTTATCATGACTTTTTTAAAACACCTATATATATATGCCAACCTGCCCACTATCCAAGACCTGCACACCTCCAGAGTCAGGAAACGGGGAGGAAACATCTCTGCAGGCCCCTCCCACCCCGGACACGCACTATTTAAACTCCTCCCCTCTGGCAGACGCTACAGGTCACCTCCAGGCACAAGAACAGTTTCTCCCCCCTCGCCGTCTCACTACTCAACAATAACTCCCTGTAGCATATATACATATATACATAGATATTTATATATGTATCATTGCACTTCCTGCACTCCTGCTTCACAGCTACTGTACATAGCCACGCATTGTATATACTTTCATAAGTCACTTTCTTAAAAAGAAAACTCCTCTTAAACCGTTGAACTGTTTGTTTTCTACTGCACTGTTTTTGTTGTTGTGTGTTGTGTCTTGTTTTTGTCTTGTTTTGTATTGTTTTGTGATGTAATGTACAATTTGAGTCACTTTACCAAGAAAAAATCCTTGTTTGTGCAAATCTACTTGGCCAATAAAACCGATTCTGATTCTGATTCTGATTCTGATATAGATCAATTCACTGGGATCTTCTGCTGCAGGTCGAGCTGTGTGTGAGGGCTCTCGCCGAGCAGAACATACCAGCAGCAGAGTGGGGACCCCTCATTTTGAGTGTGTATGTGTGTGTGTGTGTTTATATCCCGCGTGTACATGTGAGGGAGTCTGAAGGGTTTTGCTCAGACGGAGTGGGCTTGGCGTGAAGACAACGATGGGCCCCGACTGGTCCCGGTCCTGCAGCACACAGGCCTCGCCTCTCTGAAAAGGAATCATTAGAAAGTGACAAAACCGCCAGGGGCAAAACTGGCCCCGGCACAATGATCAATTGGGCAGACAGGATTGAATGATAGGGGGAGGGCGAGCCTTTAAAGGAGGGGACTTGGAGGGAGGGGGTATAGTACAAGGCCCCCTACTGCTTTAATTACTGATGTGTGCGTCTCCCAATTAACAGTGCACCTATGGTCCCGCCGGCCACTCGGGGCCTCACAAAGCTGGAGAGGAGAAAGAACATTCTGCAGAGAGGCAGAGAGAGAGAGAGAGAGAGATGCAGAGGCTCCTCATTAGCGAATGGTAATCGGCGGTCGAGAGGTTGGCCGCTCACCTCACAAAACGCCACATGTCAATTTGTCCCCTTCCATTCATGAGCTCGCTCTCTTTCTACCCCTTTCCCTCACGCTGCCTTGTTGAGGAGAATTGGACGGAGCGCCGTGGGGGGAAACACTCGGAGGGAAACGTAAACACGGGCCCGGAGGGGGGGCCGCTTCGTCAATCAGGGGGGGGGGGGGGGGGGGGGGGACCTGGCTTCTTCTCATCCGTCCCTCCAAGACCTCCGTCTGACTCTTCCATCGCCGCTCGTACTCGTCTTCACGTCCCGGCTCCCAGTTCCTCCCGGCGCCTATTTCAAGCGCTTGCGACGTGCTACGCGCCGCGCCGCGCCGTGTGTGTGTGTGTGTGTGTGTGTGTGTGTGTGTGATGCACATGAATGAAACACTTTCACAGGCTTTAGCAGCGGTTGTGCTCTTAAGCTGCCGGTGTGACTCCCATCCTCTCGGTTTCATGTTCTGTAGTAACGGCAGTGATTATATACGCTTACCCTGCTACGAGAACTTGCCACCGTCCTCCTTTACCGCTAAACCAGAATGTTTACACACACACACACACACACACACACACACACACACACACACACATTATATCAGCAGTTTGATATTTGCCGGATGAGGAGATGGATTCACGTTCATATTGGAGACAGCGAGTGGTGCCAGTCTTTTCTCTTGTCACTGTCAGCAGGAAAGTGAAGGGTGGCACGTTCTGTGTGTTATAATGTGCTTTAGCACGGCGTGCTTGTAGTACTCGAGTAGTCATAATGCTTTATAACCACAGTATAAAGCATTTTTTAAGGCAAATTCACTGACATTCTTTTCAAGTCCCTGACTATAATAAATTCTAAGTATACATATGATGTATTGTCTGATTATACTGCATATAGTATGCAAATGAATGCATTATGTGCCACTGTAAGAAGATTATAATACCTTATGATGCAGTTATGAAGTGTTTCTATAGTCAACCTCATGTACAGTTTAATAATGTGTTTTTATCTAGAATCATTGTGCTTCTATCTCTGATTACACAGTATAAGTAGATTAATATGCACTCTAGGTATGTTTAAAATGCGTTGTAGAGCCAGGCGTCACAGTGTTACCATCGAAGGTGTCAAACTATTCCTTTAAGTTGCTATCACACAAGAAATGCCTTTTTCACGAGAGACACCGACGTGTTAACAAAATGAAATAAAGTCACAGTGGACGGTCGCATATGAAACGATTGACATCCTTTAAGGCAGGGGTCGGGAACCTCTGGCTCTCGAGACATATACGGCCCTTTCGGTGACGGCATGTGGCTCTTTTGAGTTTGAGTAAAAAAAAAAAAAAGCATCATGCAGCACCAGAAGTCGCATTACAATTACACCTTAAAAATACCACATGGCTCTCAATGAAATATATTTAGAAATATTTGGCTTTTATGCCTCTCCCAGTCCTAGAGGTTCCTGACCCCTGCTTTAAGGTTTCTAAGCGTCTCCCGTCTGATGGGGGGGGGGGGGGGGGGGCTGACCGAGGTTCACCGTGGCCTCCAGCTGTGAGGCTGTGTGTGTCACACCCAGCCGCTCTTTCTTCAGGCTTCACACGGTGACAAAGCGCTGCACCCGGCACGGTCCGCTGGGCAACGGGAGAATATCTCATGCGCCGGAGCCAATTTCCTCTGAACTGAAACCCGGGGAGGGCTCGCTCACGCTCTCACGTTCAGAATTTAAATCAGATCTCCCCTCAGTCGGGTGGAAACAATGCGGCCCTCCATCTTACTTTGAAATGAGACCTGGTCGTCCTCATGGATTATAGGTGGCTCATCATCATACGTATCTCTAGAGATGCATATCCATCTCCATCCCCATCCTGCTGGTCTGCATCTATCCACCACTCCCTGTGTCTCTCTTCCTCTGGGTGTGGATGAGACCTAGTGGGGTAGAAGGATGTAAGATAATCCATATTTTAATCAGAAGGATCATTTCGAAGGAGACCTCCTACATGTGCACATCTTCATTTTGCACTCATCCTGTGTTTTCCGTGTTCAGAACAGTCAGGAAATGGTGGATGAATATATATAAATAAATAAAAAAAGCAATTCCTTTGGATAAACATCCTTAAAAAAGAAGCGACATAAATAAAAGCGGAGCGCGGCTTTGATGTGTTTAGCTATTCCGCTTCCTTTGCACCTCCATTTTCTCATCAGGGCAGCTTCAACAAGGTTTAATTGGTATGGAAATAGAAGTGGTGAAACATGACAGGAACTTCTCAATCCCGGCTATTTAGACCCATTATTACTGTATACTGTCCTTCAACCAATTATCGCCAATCTACTGCTCGGCAACCCCCCACCAACCTCCTCCCTCATGACTTAAGCGGCTCCGTGCAGCTGCAGAGAGGCAGCGGCGGGTCGATAAATATAACTAGTAATCCAGTGTGGTGCAAATTGAGTTTCTATTGGAGAATAAGAGTTTAAAGAGCTTATATGAGATTGCAGACCCCCCTCCACACACACACACACACACACACACACACACACACACACCTACAAAGTAACTACCCAGCTCCGACACATGCTCCAACCAGCCAGCAGTCATCATTCACTCACTGAAGGTTGCACTTCTCCCCTATAATTTGTATCCGTACAACTTAATTAGGAATTATGTCATCTCTTGCACTGAGAGCCACCTCCGCCTCTGTCTGTGACAGCGTTTCTGTGTGAGCTTTATTTGCACATATCCAGGAAATGTCACCTTGCAAAGCATATTCACAGCTCAAGCTGTGTGTGTTTGCCACATAGCGCAGGCTGACTGGACCTCCGTAGAAGCAGGCGAAAAAGAGGAGACGGCTTACATCTGCAGAAGCAGGCCGCTCTTTCACCTGCAGGCGAATCCACTCTCAGACGTTTGCAGACAGGCGGACGACGGCGGCGTGAAGTCGGGACGTCGCCGGGCGGCGTCTTGTCTCCCCGAGGTGAAAACGGCGTAAACGTCGCCGCTGAATCTTGAATGTGCAGCTGCATTAGTGCAGCACTGCTACGCCTCCTGCATGAATCGGTCCCTGGCACACTCGTTTTGGCACGGCCTCCCCCCGGACCAGCTTGTTGTCTGGGCCATTGTTAGCCCAGGAGGCTGGCCTGAGCCCTGAGGGCTTGGTCAGCGTTTAGGGTGTTTTGCAGGGTGGGTTGGAGAGGGAGGGAAGGGGTGAGGCTGGGGGAGGGGGGGGGAGGAGGCTATAGAGATGGGTGCAGGCCAAGGCTGGGCAGGGCTCAATGCCAGTGTCTCAGTGGGACACCCTTCTTTCTGGGAGCCTGCTCAGCCCCCTCCTGGGGCCCCAGCAGGGTGCAGGGATACATGGTCAGTGCAAGACAGGTCCATCTGCCCCACTACCTCTGTCCCGCTCATGCCAGCACCCTCCCATCACCTGCTCCACCGGCACCTTATGGAAATGACCTACTGCTGCCGGACCTGGCCGACACGCACGGTTCACCTTCAGCATATGCCACCGCGGCGTTGGGTCGGTGAATGGCCGAGGTCGACTCTGAGCTGCGAATGCATTACCGCGCGAGGAGCTAATCCTCACGTCAGCGGCGTCATCGGCTTCTTTTGTGGGCATCAGGGAAGCTTAGCGACATGCGTCTCTGATGTGGCGCCGCGTCAGGGTGTGTTTGCGTGTTTGGAGGGGGGGGGGGGGGTCCTTGAGTGTGTCTTTAATTGCTCCTCTGGTGTGCAGACGCAGGCGGGATCGTTGGCGACCGCGGAGCAGAGGGCTCCGCGTGTGACGGCTGTGCTATCTCACCGTGATCCCACTGAAGTTTACAGCACGCTCTCACGAGCTAGAGGGAACGCGCAGTTGAACTCTAAAAATAAGACGTCCTGTGTTTGCAAAGCAAACACCTTCTTCAGGAAAAGCTCGGGTGTGAAGAAGGGAAAAAAAGAGTGTGCGGTACTTTCCGCGACTGAAAAAAAAAAAGTTCAGAGTTGTAAGATGATTTCTGAGGACGAGGACACATCAGGCAGGAACCGATACCCCGGAGGAGATTCTCAGGTTTTGATTGGTGGTCTACGGAAGCGCTGAGCTGTCACTGAATTAAAAAAAAGTAGACCCCGTTTTCTCATAATTATGAGATCTTTTCTCGTAATTACGAGATCAGGATCTCGTAATTACGAGCTAGCACAACAACAAAACCAACAACTCAATTGTGCATGTCAGCCATGCCAGCTTTTCTGTTGCCACGGTAACGATATCACACGAGAAAAGATCTCGTAATTATGAGAAAATATCTCGTATTTATGAGAAAAGATCTCGTAATTACGAGATCAGGATCTCGTAATCTCGAGAAAACAGGGTCTACTTTTTGTATTCAGTGACAGCTCTGCGCTTCCTTAGTGTTCAGCTCCTGCTGAGGTTATAAGAGAGATAAGAGGATGAAGAAATGTCGGGGTACCGTCTCTTGAAACCACGCGTTGGATCTTTATCAAGCGAACATCTATTTCCCTTTTTGGGCAGTGTGGTAAACGGACATGTTCTTTGTGACTTTGTGTAATAATAATTTCTGTCTTTTCTAGTTGGAGGTGTTAAACAAAGCAGAACTTCAGAGTCCTTTTTAGAAAGACTTCGGCCTCACTACTTCATCTTCTCTATTCCTGGGTCTCAGAAGCAAACATTTAACTGACTAACTTTTCTTTCGGCCTTTTTGTTTCTTCCCGATACCACAGATGTCCGTCCTGCCTGTCCTCAGTCAGCAGCTGTCAGTTCTCTGAGCCGAGCGTTAGTTATTCTCTCCTTACCTCCACACGTCCAGTGGGTCGGATGCTTCTCGGTGCACACAGGAGGACTCGAACGACTCGGTTTAAACGGAATGTGGGACGTCTGGATTCATAGGGCAACCTCTGCACGTGGATGTGAAGACGACACGCAGCCTCGCTCTCACTAGCGCACGCTGACTTTGTCTATAGAGTCTGTTTTAGTCGATTAAAAATGAAGAGGAAAAAAGAAAAATCCTGTATGTTGTATGTTTTCTCTCTTAGTTTTCTCTCTCTTTTAGAGTTGTATGTCTGTTATTGGAACTTGGCGTCTGAAATAAAGAATAAATAAATGAATATTCATCTAAACCTAAATAAATCCAATCAGGTCGAAATGAGCCTGCGTAATATTTTTGCTTTTTTTCGAAGTAGTAAATGAAATACATAAATGAGTGAAGGAATATATGTTGACAAAGAGCTAACCTGACTTTCCTTTACAAAACTCCTGATTATCTGTAAACCAGATAAGACACGGGGATCTGTCGGCGTCGTGTTTCCATCCATCGAGCTCGCTCCACCTCCATCACACGTTGGGTGAAGGCACTGATTGAGCTCTGAGTTTGTTGATTGTCAAAACTTGCATAAAACACAAGATAACAACAACAACACTCTGGGGATTGGTTGTCAGTCGAGTAGCGTGGCGTGTAATGTAACGTAATGTACCGCACTCTGTCTCACTGTATCACTGCAGCCACATTTCTTCCGAGCGCCCCGAGGGTCTCTCGTACTCGTCGAAGCTCCGGATAATAAGACAGCTGATCTTTAGACGCATATCTAAATCATAAACTGGGATCTTTCCCCCTCCATCAGTGGGAACGGAGAGATTTGATCTTTACAATAGGACCTCATTTAGATCACAAACAAATAAATGAGCTCCCTTTGCCTGGGCGAGCGGGTCGCCGCGCGGCGTCGGCCCCCATTGTGCGGCGGTGGCTGCCACCGCGGCTGAATGCGGTGAATGGGGAGCCGCCGTGCCCTCTGTGCAGCCCCAGCTGTCTCCGGCTGATGGGATGGAGGAGGAGGAGGAGGGGGGGGGGGGGGTGTAAGGAAGTTCAGGAGGCCCCCCGCAGATTGGTAACGCGGCCGAACAGACTGTCGCGGTAGTCCTCTTAACCGAGCGAGCGAGCGCGCCGCGCGGCGAGATAATTAATGCGGCCGAATGAGATCAGCGGTGGAGGAACAGGCCAGGGCCGCGGCGCTACACAGCTTCCTTCAGGACGGGTGTGTGTGGCGTAATTACCGCCGGGCCGCCTCACAATGCCGCCTCCACGTCCCGCTGAAAGTGATTTCATGTCCCTCGTTCCCACATTAAGCGGAGCGTCTTTTGAAATGGGATGAGAGTCGTCTGTCAATGGTTATTGTGTGTGTTTGTGTGGGAGAGTGCCAGTTTGCTTTGAGTATAATGGACGGCTCGGCGGACGCATTGAAGCCGGCACATGTTCACTCCACGCCGCGGCCCGCCGCCACGTAATGACGGGCTGATGGACGCTAAACGGGTCCGACCTGTTGTCGGGGGAATTGTAAGCTATGTGTTGTGCTCCGAGGACGGGGGAAGTCAGCGCGGCAATTAGGAGGATGAAGAAATGTGGCTGCAGTGATACAGTGAGACAGAGTGCGGTACATTACGTTACATTACACGCCACGCTACTCGACTGACAACCAATCCCCAGAGTGTTGTTGTTGTTATCTTGTGTTTTATGCACGTTTTGACAATCAACAAACTCAGAGCTCAATCAGTGCCTTCACCCAACGTGTGATGGAGGTGGAGCGAGCTCGATGGATGGAAACACGACGCCGACAGATCCCCGTGTCTTATCTGGTTTACAGATAATCAGGAGTTTTGTAAAGGAAAGTCAGGTTAGCTCTTTGTCAACATATATTCCTTCACTCATTTATGTATTTCATTTACTACTTCGAAGAAAAAACAAAAATATTACGCAGGCTCATTTCGACCTGATTGGATTTATTTAGGTTTAGATGAATATTCATTTATTTATTCTTTATTTCAGACGCCAAGTTCCATATCAAAATAACAGACATACAACTCTAAAAGAGAGAGAAAACAAGAAGATAAAACATACAACATGCATAATACACTTTATTAAAAAGTACGAAGACTTTTGTGCCAATGTCGTCTTAAGTTGGAAGTAAATGGATCGCAGCTCTTTAGAGGGTTGACCAGAGCCTCTCCTCTACAGATCTCAGATCTGTCCAGTCGACACATGAAACCATACATCAGTCGTCTCAAGAGCGCCTCACAGGTTGGTACGTGCTTAGACACAAACACCTGACCAGCGCTGTGCCACCCTGATCTAAAAGCATCCTTGTAAACTACTTTCAGTCTCTGTAGACCTTTTCCCATGATTAGACCACAGCTGAGCCGTGTACAATGGAGAAGAGAGACGACGTTAACGACATGCTCCTGATGACAACTTAGATAAAACACACATCCAGACATTAAAACACGACTGAGCTGTATAACCGATGAAGTGTGGGGGGGGGGGGGGGAGTCGTCGCACACCCTTTTCTTTCTCCTCATCCATATGCTGCGGCCGTCCGCCTTCATAATCCCCCAATTCAAGTGCGCCTGAATGTAGACTCGACGGCCGTTTGGTGTGTAATGTAGCAGAAGCGTCTCGCTGGCCGCCGCTATAGTGCCACCCTGACGCTGTCAAAGGTGCCACGTTTAGCCCCAGGCACTACTACTCAATCACCGCCTGGTTCACAGGGGCCAGCGCACCAGCAGGGCCCACTAATGCTTTACTAACTCCCATGGCCGGCCCCTCCCCCTCCTCCTCCTCCTCCTCCTCCTCCTCCTCCCCCCTTCCTCTTGTCGGGACAGGCAGAACCAGCGTCTCGCTCACCCCCCGGGTCTTCGTGGATCGAGCTCATCCCCTCAAAAGAAAGGACGCAGCCCGTGTCTGGCCGGGCCTCCCGAGCGGCGGCGGCGGCGGCGGCCTCCCTGACGGGACCTGTGCGTCCTGAACCCGTCACGCTGCAGCGCTGCAGGGCGCCGCTCACGCACGCCAGAGCTCCATCCGCAGGAAAGAAAACAAGACATGTTCCGTTTGAAGAAGTTTGTCTGGAAATGATTTATGAGTTAAGATGAGATGAATACGACTTCTCAGCCCCCCCCCCCCCCCTTTTTTTGTTTCAGATGTGTGCTAACGCAGCTAACAAAGAAGTGTAGTCATCATTTACACGACCGTTCAAAAGGGCGGGGTCACTTAGAAATGTCTTTATTTTTCAAAGAACAACATGTTTTGTTTTTTGAATGAAGATAACATAAAATTATGAAGAAATGCACTCTATACATTCATAACGTGGTAAATGACTATTCTAGGTTGAAACATCAGTTTTAATAAAATGTAATATCTACACGGTTGTATAGAGGCCCATCTCCAGTGTTCTGATGGCACATTGTGTTATCGCCTTAGAAGACTAGCGGAGGGGTAGAGTTTTAGAAAACCCTTTTGTTATGTTAGCACAGCTGAAAACAGTTATGCTGGTCAGAGAAGCTTTTCAACTGGCCTTTCTTTTGAGCTTGAAGTCTGAAGAACACAATTCATATTTAAAATAAAAATCATTATTTCTAACCTTGTCAATGTATTTACTATATTTTCTATTCATGTTGCAATTCATTGGATAAATAAAAGTGAGTTTTCATGGAAAACACAAAATTGTCTCGTTGGGTGACCCCAAACTTTTGAACGGTAGTGTAACTACTGTGACATATGGACATTATATGAATGCGTAGAGCCTTTTTAATTCAAACTGCGAGTTGGGGAGAAAGAGAGACACAGAATATAAGAAGAATTTGAAAAAAAACCTTCCAGGGAGAGGATGCTAAAGACAAATAAGAGAGAGAGAGAGGAGCGGAGAAGCACGGCCGAGCCACAGAGATCAGACCCGGTGTTCACAGGTCCAGCTGGGTAGGAGGTGAGAATTCAGGGTCAGGCTCCGACACGACTCCCAGACTTCTAATTTGAAGATTCTCATTTTCAGTTCCCGAACCGAGGGCAACAAATCGTACCTGTGAGAAGCCTTCAGGCAGAACAGGGAGAGGTGTGGAAGAATCTGTTTCTGCCAGAGAGCCGGCTGCTCGCCTGCTCGCCTTCCTCCATCTGTATGTTGACAGCATCACGGCGGAGAGTTGTCCCGTGTGTGCGCTCAAATATCTTATTATATGGACAATGTATATTTCTTTGTGTCGTTGAGCTACATTTTCCTAAATGAGTCACCGTGGTTACATGCATTCGAATAACTGTCTTAGTCGGACTGAACTCTAATTATCCGTTTCATGTAAACACCTTTGTTCGTCTACGTGCGGTCCGACTACGATCCGATTAACACCCTGGATAACTCGATCCAGTCCGGTTGATAATCCGACTATCGCGGCATGTAGCGGTGAATTGGATTAGGGTGTGTTTACATGATGGTATAATTCGAATCTTGCTTTAGTCGGACTATGCTATCTTTTGGGGGATCTGCTATTATCCCAATACACATGGCAGTGAGTAATTTGAATCATTGGCCGAAAGCATGCCGATTAACACTCTGGATAACTCGATCCGATCCAGTTGATAACCGACTATCGCGGCATGTAACGGTGAATTGGATTTGGAACCGGATTTTGCGTCTTTGCCCATGCGCACGCAAGCGGAAATGGCTGTATCACCACGAGTTGTAGTGAAAACAGCGCCCCCTGTGGTATCGGAGGTGACATGCTTTCGGCCAATGATTCAAATTACTCACTGCCATGTATATCGGGATAATAGCAGATCCCCCAAAAGATAGCATAGTCCGACTAAAGCAAGATTCAAATTATACCATCATGTAAACACTCACTGATTGTGTTTACATCCTAATCCAATTCACCGTTACATGCCGCGATAGTCGGATTATCAACCGGATCAGATCGAGTTATCCAAGGTGTCAATCGGACTGTAGTCGGACCGCACGTAGTCGAACAAAGGTGTTCACATGAAACGGATCATTCGGTTTCAGTCCGACTAAGACAGGTATTCGAATGCATGTAACCACGGTCAGTCTTTCATGGGATTTGTCACCGAAGAGAATATTGGCACCGTTCATGGTATGTTCAGGTCAGGTGAGGTGAAGTGTTTGACGAAAGGTGTTGAGTTCCAAACCCAGAGCAGTAATATGGAGGTAAACATCTGCCCTGAGCTCCACTGGGCTCTGAGTGTGTCGCCGCGAGTGTATGTCGGTGCATGTGAGTCCCGCGGTCGTATGGCACGGCGCCGTCCCGACGCACGGCGCCGATAGGAAGGTTAACACCCCCACCCCACACACACTTTAACACCGTTAGCTCCAGCGGCGCTGTTGCCGTCGTCTGCACTGTTAGCCTGTTACCGTTGGGAGGGAATCCAGGAAAATCCAGGAAGATGAACAACGTGACGTTGACTTCAGCTTCATCGGTTTGGTCTGTCGCCACAAAACCTTTTAATGAACAAACTATAACTTCTGTAACTCAAATGCTACGGCCTTCAAAAAGTGAAGCGTTGTGTTATGAAGAGGGCAGGACAGTCATAGTCTCATCATCAAACTGAGTTTTTGCTGACCACACACACACACGCACACAATGTAGCTTAATTGGCTCGGTCTCAGAACGTGTAGAGAGATGTTGATGAGTCGGCCAAGTGAATGAATATCTGGGGCTGCTGATGTCTTCTTATCTATTTGATATTGTTGCTGAATTTGACTTATTAAGGACTTTTAAATCTCGACACAGAAATGTTACTGCTCCACACGACACAAACTGTAGATAGAAAGCACCGATGAGTCATAGCGCGAGTCAGACGTGATGTAGGTGATCAACGGCTGTGAAAAAAAAAATCGTCACCACGGTTAGTGGAGAAAGCAGCATTGTGAGGAGTCCTGGAGTCATTGCAATTATGTTTTCTTTTGTTTTGCTTTGTGACTTTTCACTCGATTATTCTGCTTCTTTCAAACGGATTTGAGTCAGTTCATTTATATTTAGCGTATCCGTAAAGCCAAAGTGTATCATCCAGCCAACGCCTCGGTATCTGTCCTGTTTAATCGTTCTGCTGTGTCTCAGTACGGATCTATTGTTCCTCTTTTGTTCCGGGACTCGTCCTCTCAGCGGGCGTCGAGGGATTCGGTCGGCCTCCTGCTCGGAGGAGATCCGTCCTCCCCGTCAGCCCCCTGGCTCTGCAGGGCGGGGGGGTGCACTGAAGCAAGGGGACGACACACTCCCTTTCCACAGAGAGCACCGTGCCTCTCTCCAGAAGCTCACCGAGGACACACACACACATACGCGCGGAGTCCCTAGCCACACACTCTATGACCCCTCCACCCCGAGTCCTGCTCCTTGTACCCCCCCCCCCCCCTCCCCCTCGGAGGAGAGCAGCCGTATTGAGCGGGAGCTTGAAACCATGCTCGTATTGTCAGAGGAGTTGCCGGCACTTACCTCCACTTGAACATTTAGTGCTGTCTTGCTGGGCCTGGACAGAGAATAGCACTATAGGGTCACTGATGAATTGCTATTTGTGGCCGAGAGGTAAAGACACTGCTTTGTAGGGATTATCGCTCCAATCTGTGGCGGCAGAGCTGAGATTTGTGTCTTCTGTCCGTGTGTCTGGGTCTGAACGTGCAGCGTTGTACTCTGTCTAAAGGCTCCATCACGTCAGTCATGATTTAAATTAATTACGGTGTTAATTACAGCCAAGTGGGAATAACCAAGGCAGATCTTTTTGTGAGTCCTAATCATAAGTACTATTAATAAAACCCTCTCCTTTCCTATAGATCTGAGGATGTTGATCTTAAAACCGAAATATGAATCCAGGGAAAATTGTCATTTCCAGGCCTGGAAAAGTCATGGAAAAAAATTTAATCGTAAAAGTTTTGGAAAAGTCATGGAAATTTGTTGTAATCACATGTTCATTTACGCCGAGTTTGAAATAATTAATATGATTTTTTAAGAAAGACGTTAAAAATATAAGCCGGCGTACGCTCTTGATACGTTAAATTTTCTAAATTGTTCATCTTTATACCGAGATTTCAGTTTGTTTATGGAAATTTGGTTTAAAGTCATGGAAAAGTCCTGGAAATCCATCGATCAAAAGGTGTAAGAACCCTGTGAATCCTCACCTCCAGTATTTTTGTTTCATCATACAAAGTGAGCCGACTGTTAATTGTTACGTTAAGACCGAATAATATATTTTACTGGGCTTATTTAAAATATGGCACACTTTAATATGAAATAATGATTACATATATGTATGTTGTCAGTACTTCTGGTGGGTCAACGTTAAGTCACAATTCTGAATTTCCATGATGACACTGCTCACGTTTAATCGTGGTGAAAAAATATATCGTAAAAAATATGAATACAATGTCTAGATATACATTTATATATTGAGAACGACAGGATTTTAGTTTTGTTTCAAAAGAGTTTTAAGCGTGTGCAGAAGTTTAGCAGAAGAATCAGATTGCTATTTATATGTGGGCGAAGACGAGTAACCTATGAGAGCTCCGAGTGTGTGAGACGCCCTAAACAGCTGCCACTGTGCGTGTGTGTCGGTCATGCGTGTGTGTGTGTGTGTGAGTGTGTGTGTGTGTGTGTGTGTGTGTGCACATGTGGGTGTCCGTGCGTTTTAATAATAAGGTGTTGACTCTGCCCTCTAAGGCTCACCTGTGGGGATTCCCAAATGGTGTGTGTTCGGACCTGTACCCATTGTGTGTGTGTGTGTGTGTGTGTGTGTGTGTGTGTGTGTGTGTGTGTGTGTGTCACGTAGGGAAGTGCGTATCTGTGCACCACAGTGCAACACCTGCCAGAGGCTGTGGCTGTTTATGACAGAGGCTGTGTGAGCTGGAGAAAACGCGGTGGAGCTTTGCCAGCTCCGTGCACTCTCTCACACACACACACACACACACACACACACACACACACACACACACACACATGAACAAATCACACAGAAATTGCCTGTGATTTTTATTGCAATAATTCATATTGTGCAAACACAAAATTCACACAAGCAAACGCTTCTAAATGGCCAGACATCACACCTACACTGTAAAAACTATGAGAAACACACACACAGACACACGCACACACACACACACACACGCACACACACACACGCGGGTAAATGTAATAACCACAGGGCCGGTGTGATCCGTGTCTCTCGGCCTGGGTCTGGCTGGCTGTGCAGGTGCCCAGCAGCTCCCATATTACTGCAGGAGGCGGGGGAGCCTGGCAGAGCCTCCGGACCACTAAGTCCAATATCAGAGACCAGTGGGAACTCCAGGGACTAGCAGGAACACGCTTACCCAGTTAAAGCCTCCCCTCCCAACTACCCGGGACTCACAACACGCATGTACTGTGTGCATATGGGCATGCGAGGCTGCACACACACACACACAGTTGTACACACACTGACCGCCCACCTGGTTCAGGAGTTGTGGGGCTCTTCCTGTTTCATTTCATTAGTTGATTGCACAGTTTGAGGATAGAAAGAGAAGAGAAGACGGAAACTGAAAACGCACCTTTTCCGACTATATCTGGATTAAAACACAGATTATCACTTCAGTGGCTCTTAAATATCTTATTGTGGTACTTTTGTAGTTTGACTATGTTGAGGAAATGTTACTTTCTGTATTCTTGTTGTTCTTAGTTTGTACTCTAGGTTGAAATGCACTTATTGTAAGTCTCTTTGGATAAAAGCGTCTGCTACATGACATGTCATGTAATCTTAAATTATACTTAAGAAAAAGTAGCATACGGGGTTCGTTATTAGAGCCTGACGTTGGAACCAGAGCAGAGGTCCTCTCAGGGCTCAGAAGGAAAAGGGAAAGTTAAACATCTGCCACAAAAACTGAGAAACTCCATCCGCTGAGGAGGATCATGTGACGTGAATGAAAGCCCCTGAAAAGATATTAAATCATCTGTGAGTTGAATTTTTTTAAATGCTCTTTTAAAAAAAGGATGATAATGATAGTTAATAATGATAATAATAAAGTTAATGATAATAATGATATCAATAATAATAATAATGATAATAATATTAATGATATCAATAATAATACAAAATAATGATAATGATAATAATAATAATAATGATGATTTTAATGATAATCATAATGATATCAATAATATTAATAATTACATCAATACTAATAAAAATAATGATAATAATAATGATAGTGATAATGATAATAATTATATCAATAATAATAATTATAATAATATTAATGATATCAATAATAATACAAAATAATTATAATAATAATAATGATGATTTTAATGATAATCATAATGATATAAATAATATTAATAATTACATCAATAAAAAGAAAAAATGATAATAATAATGATGATAGTGATAATGATAATAATTATATCAATAATAATATATATATTGATGATACTTATAATGATGATGATAATAATAATAATGCTGATAATAATAATGCTGATAATAATAATAATAATAATAATAATAATAATAATAATAATAATAATAATAATAATAATAATTATAATTATAATGATAATGAACAGTTTAAATTGATAGGATTCATGAGAGTAAATCGCTTCCTTTGGACGTTGAAAGAGAAATCTCTCCCCGCCTCCTCTCCCGCCCTCAGCCTCCTCTCTCTGTCTGCTTTGCGGAGTTGCTCCCCTCGTCGGAGGGCTGTGGACGCAATAATGACCCGACAGATGGGTTTACTAGAGGGCGGTTAAGGCAGCCAGCGGGTGGTTTGTTCAGGGGGAACCAAAAGCCGAAGCGCCAGGAGCTCTGGGTGGAAAGCCGAGTGACTCTGCCTCTCTCCTCCACTGTTGCTCCAATAGGCTCCATCTCCTCCCCGGGAGGACCCGGGCCTTCAGGGCCGGCCACTCCTCGCCCCTTGTGTGTGTTTCTGTGCTCCGCCCGTGCATATGTGCCCTCCTTACGTAATGCGCCCGCGCTTTGTATCTGTACATTTCCGTGCACACGCCTCCCCCATGAAGCATGTGCGCGCCTTTTGACATGTAAATGAGATGCAGCTGGCTTTGTTAGTTACCTGTGTGTTACTGCTTGTTTAGGATGTCATCTGTCTCTTTTTGCCTCTCCATTCAGCGGGGCGGGCGGCGGGCTTTGTGTCGCCGGCCCCCAGGTGTCGAAGGAGGTCCTCCGAGCCCTCGTTAGGGTCCTAGCGTGTGCTCTGCCGCCTCTCAAGATCACAAGACAAATTGGGCCGCAACAGATCCTTTATTATTCCCTCTGCACCGCTTGGTCTTCCCGACACTTGTAAGCGCTCTCCGATCAATAGGAGCTGAATGGAGTTGATTTAGCGAATAAAGGCAAAGAGTGGGACATTAACTCAGGCATATAGATTGGATTTAGCCATCAGTGGGAATGAAATGAGTAAAAGAGTCTCTAAATACCCGATTCAAAGAATATCATGAGTGTGCTTTCCGTACGGCTACCATTAATTATCAATGATTCAATTCAATCCATGAAACTTGCTGTCGCCTCTGAATAACGTGCATGGGAAGAAGGAAAAAATAGACTAAAAAAGATTTTTACAAACGGAGGAGAAAAGTAAAATAGATCAGTTCTGGCCAACAGCGTTGTCGCACGCACACACACACACACACACACACACACACACACACACACACACACACACACACCTCCCCCTGTTCCCTCAGGTAAACGCTGTGATCTCCGTCAGCACCTCTGCTGCTGTGTGGTGCTGTTGGCACCATCAGCACCATCAGCACCATCAGCACCATCAGCTGCAAGCCGCCGGCTCAGCCCCAACGAGAGGGAGGCAATGGAAATGATCACAGGCAAAATATTCTGCACCTTAAAAGTATAAAAACTAATCTATATAAAAATGGCAGAACTGTACAACAGTGTGTGTGTGTGTGTGTGTGTGTGTGTGTGTGTGTGTGTGTGTGTGTGTGTGTGTGTGTGTGTGTGTGACAGTGAGAGCTGCAGCCAATTAGGCCAGGGTGGTTCTCCAGTCAGTCACAGGGCCGACACATTAAGACAGAAAAGCGTTCACACCCACGGACAATTTAGAGTTGACAATTGACCTCACCTGCGTGTCAGCCCACCTCTGGCAAGGGGGAGGGGGGGGGGGGTCAGGCAAACTCCAGTTCGTTTGATGGTGCTGACCACTGCACCACCGTGCCGCCCTAAATTTGTCCAGCAGATTTGAGTTCAACCTTTATTTATACAAGGTGGTCCAATAAGAGCAGTTTCCTCTCTTTTATATTCAAACCGACCATTTTATTGTCACTGGATTCTTTAACCCTCCTTTTACCTTCAGGTGTGCTCACATCTTTTACCCTTTTTGACCCCGCAGTTAAAACCTCCAGAAAAATGAAAAAAAGTTTAAGTGTGAGGTACTTTATGTTTGTTTTGTTGACTACCTAAATAGCACTTTAAATATATAGAGAAGTAGATATTTATTATATATTTGACACAGTGAAAAACAGCCTGAGGTCAAATTGACCCTAAAGAACACCGATGGGTACGAGTCGTGTTCAGGACATTGAAAACATATCATCATGTACATTTTATGTTTTCCCAGTTTTCCCCTATAAATTAGGAAAAGTCATGAAATATGAAGCAAAAAAAATGATGTTAATCATTTCTTTTAGAGACGTCAAACATTACATGGGGTCAATTTGAAGGTAATAGGAGGGTTAACTATATTCTATTGAGGGCAACTCAACCTGGACCCTGTTTTCTCATGTTGTTGTTTATACATGCCTAATTAAAAAAATTGTTTTAATGATGAGCGAGAGCGCTGCAGCGGACTGAGTCCACTGAACACTTCTGTTCTCACCCCCGACCGCCTCAGATTGTTACTGATAATAATATAATAATAATAATAATAATATTAACTTTATATATAGCACTTTTAAAAACAAGGTTTACAAAGTGCTCTACAGATAAACAAAGCATAAACACAACTTAAATGGTGGCAAACAAAAAAGACCATACCATAAAAGCATCGAATACAACTAAAACCAAACAATTAGGCAATTAGAATAAAAACATAAAAGGACAACATCACTTCAAAGCAGTTCTATAAAAGTGGGTTTTAAGAAGTGATTTAAAAGAAGTTATTGATTCTGTATATATGAGTATAAGACGGTATCTTCACTTACCGGCATTCATAATGTGGGCGACAAATATGAATCATAAAATGATACAACCTGCATAAAAACAAATATAAAGTGCAGGAACATAGAACCTTGACATGTGTCCAGAGGCTCAGACACACAGACGGTTGTTTACGGTCTTAAAAAAGAAAACGCATAAACACAACTTAAATGGTGGCAAACTAAAAAGACCATACCATAAAAGCATTGAATACAACTAAAACCAAACAAATAGGCAATTAGAATAAAAACATAAAAGGACGACAAAAGCACTTCTATAAAAGTGTGTTTTAAGAAGTGATTTAAAAGAAGATGATGGCGTTATGATCAGGACCCAACGGAGACATCTCAAACTTCCTCTTCACGTGTCTGAGTGTTACCGTGTCTTAACCACGTCTCGCCCAAGGAGAAGTCTCCTTCTGAAATCCATGAGTGAGCGTTGGAGAGAGAGGAGCGTCAGAGGGATTTGGCGATCGCCTCGGAGGATATCGGCCCGCTTCGGAGAGCGCTCATCGGAGGAGTGTAAGGCACACGGCACCTGGGGGGAGAAATCAAACGCTTGTTTGGGGGCGCGGCGGAGGGCCATTCACGGTCTCTCACCTCCAAAACCTCAGCCCAGGAAACCCCCGACCCCCCCATCCGGATGCTGGTGAACCCCTCCTCCTCCTCCTCCTCCTCCTCCTCCTCCTCTCTAAAGGTCATCCCAGCCTGGCCACCGCCCCAAAACCATGAGGAGGAACAGAATCTGGGGTATGAGCGCTGAGCTTTCAGCCCCCTGTCCCTCTCTGGGGGCGATCCATCTCCTTTGTTGTCTCACTCCAGCCGTGTGTTTACACCGTCAGTCTTCAATCATTGATGGAGGCCGCGTCCTTATACAGTAGGAAGTCGCCCCTTTATGTAACCACGGACGAGGTCGCCGTTTTTGCAGGTTCCTATTGTACGTATAAAAACACAAATCAGTTCATCAGGCACCTCTGTGGAATAAAACATGCAGCGATATGTAAATCAGTTTAGCACCTTCGCTCCGTCAGCTACGCTATTAAAATGCTGCCTACACATGAATGCATGGATATGAATAATGAGAAATTATATAACGTTCACACTCGCTTGACACACTGAACAGGGACATTCCTTCCTTTATTTTGGACGCTTGTATTAACTGTATAGGCTCCGGACACATTATGTATTTTACTTGTGTTTTAGGTCTTCTTTGATAAACTGGCTTGTGAAAAAATGATGCACTTCCATGACTGTCAGTCGGCGATATCTACAGAATCATATGTATTTATTATTGTTCTCCCAGTATTGATCTTCTTTGTCACTAGATGATTTAAAATGAGGTCAATAAATCCCCCAAATGTATGAAAACATACACCGTTATGTACAAAGAGTATTAAAAACGTTTCCTTTGTATAAAGAAAATGCATGTAGAAGTATAAATCAACAATAAATATAAATAATAATAATAATAATAATAATAATAATAACTTTATTTATATATCACTTTTAAAAACAAGGTTTACAAAGTGCTCTACAGATAAACAAAGCATAAACACAACTTAAATGGCGGCAAACTAAAAAGACCATACCATAAAAGCATTGAATACAACTAAAACCAAACAAATAAGCAATTAGAATAAAAACATAAAAGGACGACATCACTTAAAAGCAGTTCTATAAAAGTGGGTTTTAAGAAGTGATTTAAATACTCAAGTAAAGGACAAGTAGCTCAACACTGTACTTGAAATGATAGATATATACTTCACATTTCACCGATTTAAATGCAGAACTTTGTATCTTTTGAATGGATTTTAAGTAAAGGAGTACACACACACACACACACACACACACACACATTCATGCATTCACAAGAACACACCTTGTGGGCACCACTCCTGCAAAGACACCATCCAGCCATGTCCGTAATCCTCCTAATCTGCCGCCATGACCCTGCAGGGTAACGCCGCGTCACCACAAGCGTTTGGCTCCGCCTTCCGACTCGACGCCACGCGTCTCCTCGGAAACTCGGCCTGACCCCGGCTGCAGCCCTGTGGCCTCCCCCCCCCCCCCCACGCCGCGTGACGTGGCCCGGAGCCGACAGCGAGGTGCAGGTGGCGTAAACAGAGCCTGACGCTGAGTCGACGCTACACGCACCTGGGATGTAAACAAACGTAAGCATCAAATCATACAACAACAAAAATGGTAAAAAAAGCCTCCGGCATGGCTCACAAGAGCTCACGATATCTGCCCCCTCCACACAAGACGACGCCAGGATCCCTCGCGTCTCGCTTTGGCCTCTTCTCGTTCCTTTTTCTCCGTGACACGGACGTTTGCACCGAGCGCCAATCGGCGTGACAGAGCGACCCCCGACCTTTCTCCTGCTTGTCCCCTCATCCCATCGCCTCACATCCCCCTTATCATCCATGTCACCCCCCCCCCCCCTGCTCTTCCCTCGATGATAATATCCCGGTAATGGTGGCCTTTGTTTTTCTGGGCCCGGCCGTCTGGATTTGTCAGGACGTATTTCCTGCCCGCGGACTGAGGCGGCTGCTGCTGCGTGGCAATCTGGGCTCACTTCTCAGGCAGCTAAACCCTTTGACACTGTGCTTTTTAATTAAAATTACATTATGATTAATCAGGCAGAAGGAGGGGCCCTCCCCCTCACTTGCCCTCCTCCTTCCACCTCCTCCTCCTCCTCCTCCTCCTCCTCCTCCTCCTCCTCCTCCTCCTCCTCCTGCCCGGTCTCCAGGCAGGTTTGATCACAACCTGTGACGGACGTTCCTCGCTGCCAAGCCGCTAAAGATGTGCTGGCAGATGCGGCGGCGTGGCCAGCTTGTCACGCCCCGGGGGTTGCAGGAGAGAGAGGGACGCGGGGACGGAGGAAGGAAGAGGGGCGAGCAGGGGGTAAACAAATAAATAAACAAAAGAGGGGAAGGAGCAGCGATGGAAAGAATATAGGCGAGGAGGGTTTGTGTGAAGCGAGCACAGGTATGTGAAAAGAGAGCGACGCTGAGAGGGAAGGAGAGGAGGAGAGCAGCGATTTGAAATCCTTCAGAGGAGATGGCGAGCCATCAGGCGGAGCGGTATTGATCCGAGGAGCGGAGGCGGGAGGACATGAAGCGAGGAGCCGGGATACAAGAGCCGATACTTCACTCCGGCGTCGAGGCCGGTACTCTGGGTCCTCCTGTAACCTGCGATCACGTGTTTGCTTACTCAGGCTGAAACAGTCATGTCAGAAGTATGTCGAGACACGAGAACAAAGGGCCGAGCCGATGGAGGGCATGTCGATGAGGGAGGAGCGTCGGAGTACCGGTGTGTTACACGAGGCCACGGATCTTTATTTAGCATCTTTGTAAAGAAAAACTAAATCCTTGTTTTCCGTCTCCCCTCTCCATGTTGTAAATGGAAAGAACGAATGTATGTTCATGAGAGTGACTGTATGTTATTATGGATCGACGGGAATAATAGACGGGAATCTTATTGTGAAAATACTTGACCGGAAATGACGTTTTGACCCCTGGGCGACAAAACGCCGCGAAGAAGACACATCTTCCTCTTTCCAGTGGACTCTCGACGACGAAGGAGGGCGGAGGAGCCGATGAAGACCACGAATCTCCCTCTTCTATGTATCGCTCGAGGCCGGAAGGCTGAGGAAGACCACGGCCGTGAGCTTTGATTGTTTGTTTTACACTGCCTGCCATTAAATGTTGATAACTTAATCCACGCGCGTCCGGAAGCCTGTTCTCCACCACCTGAGAAGTGCCCTTGTCACGACTCAGAAGGCAGGACCCAAAAGCACGACTCAAGGTTCAGAGCAAAAAAAAGGTTTTTATCGAAAACAGAAAATCACAGCTATGCTGGCAAAAACATGAACAAAGTATAAAGACAAAATCTCAACTACGTTGGATCAAACCAACCAGGGACGAAAGACTAGTCAAACGAGAACGATTCAGACGAGACAGGAGACGAGACGATCTGACAGACACAGGTAGACACAGACCTAAACACATGAGGACATGGGGACAGGTGGACACCACCGGGGTGGAGCAGACAATCACAATCAATCAAACTGGAAAAGCATCTGAAACAAAAACAAAAAAAGGACTACAAAATAAAAAAATAAAAACGACAAAATAAAACTAAAACTTAAAAATAAAAATAAAAGATATGATAGCCCTGTTGCCTGAACACCTAACAACTAACGATGTATGTGCATATGAGGATTGATGAGGAGCTGCATACGCTGCTCTGTAATCAGGTCGAGCGGCTGTGTAGTGCGACACACAGTGGCCGTGAGTGAACATCGAAAATCGAAAAAAAAGCGTCGCCGGCGCGACTCAGGGCGGCGCGTTGAGACGCGCTGCAGTTTGAGAGTCTGAGAGTGAGTTGTATTGCGTGTGTTGTATTGCGTTGTACGCATGCCTGTATGTGTGTGTGTGTGTGTGTTAAAAAAAGAAAGCGTGGTGAGGTTGAGGGGTGCGAGCAGCGGGCGGTATCGCAGCGCGCGCGCCGCTCACAGGAGCGTAACAGTTTGTGAAACTCAGACGGGATCTGGCGAAAGGACAGGTATGCTGCGTTTGTGATTTATGAATAATACATCTCATATTCCGTCAGGCCACAACTGGTCAAAACTGTATTCGACCATTTGGCCTCCTCAACATATCAAATAATAAACGCGTGCTTATTTATCCAAATGTTTTCTCTTCATTTCGAATAAAAAAGTTAAATTCATTAGGATTCCCAGATATTTACACTACCGTTCAAAAGTTTGGAGTCATCCAGACAATTTTGTGTCTTCCATGAAAACTCACACTTTTATTTATTAAATGAATACAAGATTATACAAAATATAGTCAATACATTGACGAGGTTATAAATAATGATTTTCATTGTAAATATTAATGTTCTTCAAACTTGTGGCTCAAAGGAAGGCCAGTTTTAGAGCTTCTCTCACCAGCATAACTGTTTTCAGCTGCGCTCACATAAAAAGGGTTTCAATGTCAAAGAATAATCTGTTTGTGGAAAATGCAGAATAAAAAGTTATCATTTTTTTTTTGTATGGGTTTCAAGGGGGTTCTACCCCTCTGCTCGTCTTCTAAGGCAATAACACAATGTACCACTAGAACATGGAGATGGGCCTCTACACACCTCTGTAGAGACTTCACTAAACAACAGAGAACAGACATGTACACATTAACTATGTAGAGCGTGTATTTCTGATTAATGTCATTTTCATTGGAAAGAACAGTGCTTTTTTTTCTTTTTCTAAGTGACCCCAAACTTTTGAACGGTACTGTACATCATTTCTATTTCACAGTCAAATGAATGCTCCTCTTCCTCTGTGCGGCTGCCTCTCTGCACAGCTCTCACCCATTCAGCCCCCCGAGCTGAGACAGGCCTGTATCGAGCGTCCTGTGGCCACATTGACAGGCAGTATTAAAAACCAGTAGGTGGTCTTTCACTGTCACCGGGCAGAAGCCCCTCGTCACAGCACATTAATTACACGCTCTCACCAGCTCAAACGAGCCTCGCCCGCTCATGCGTGGAGACGGATTAAGACCGGAGTGAAGCGTGCGTGTCGTCGGGAATCGAGAATCCACTCGGCCCGCTCGCCCCTCGAGTCGCCGCCGCTCATATTAAGGACATGCAGCGACGATGGCCATAAGGGGAAGTGAGCAGCCACTATTTAAAAAATGTGAAAATGAGTTGCGTCAACTTCGGTGGACCTTGTGATGCTTCTCGATGAGTGGGCTGCAGAGAGTGTGCAATCTGGTTTTGCATTTGCCGTTTCCATTAACTCTACACACTGCAAAAATTAAAATCTAAATCAAATGAAATATCTCACATTAAGGCAATCTATGCTTTTTTTTTGACTGACAAGATATTTCTTCTTAAGGCAGTTTTAATGTTGGAGCATTTCACTTGTTTTAAGAAATCTTGGCAAGTCAAATGTTCCTGTTCTGTTGGCAGATAATTTGGTTTATTTCAAGTAATAATCCCTAATTTTATTACCTTTTTCCCTTGTTTTTTTAGGCTGAATTTTTGCAGTGTAAATACCAGTGTGTATAAACACGACGTCAGCGAGCTCCTCTCCGGCCGCCCGTCACGGCGCTCCTGCGTGTGCAAGTACATGTATGCATGAACATGTACCATGTGTGTGTGTGTGTGTGTGTGTGTGTGTGTGTCCACATGTACATACAGGTACAGCGCGTCTGTGTGTATTGAGCGCAGGTCGTTGCACGCAGGTGTATACATCCACGAGCGTATGCATGGGTGGTCACAGGATCCGCGGCCGCCGCCTCCCTCCCTCCCTCCCTCCCTCCCTCTGACCCCGCCGTGAACCCCGTTGCCCTGACGATCCATACGTATCGTTTACCCGACGCCCTCCCCGTCGTCTGGCCTAATGCACGGAGGCGTGAAACACCTCGTAATGCTCCATCGCAGCGGGGCGACGGGCCATCCAGAGTGACAGGGAGGCCGAACACCACATCGCCCTGAGGGAAAGGAAGAGGGGGAGGGGGAGAAGGGTTAGAGGGGTTTAGAGGCGGAGGGGGAGGGGAGGCGGGGTACAAGTGGGGGTTAAGTTGGTCCGGGTCCACGTTCAACGACACGCCGATGCATCTGAAATCGCGATCGGTTCTATCGCCGCGTTGGCAGGTGAGTTTTTTCGGTCCACGCGCCAAAAACAACAACAAGAGAGACAGATTCCTTCCATTTCTGTTGGCAAACATCACAATTGAACACGACTGCTACATCATCATCTCTGGAGTGGAGTGGGTGGATATTTTTGACAAACACAACAAGATTTCTACTCCATCTCAGCTGGCTCTCGGGTCAGCTTCATGTCAGCTCGTTTTGAACAAAGCGTACGACTACATTCAGGCGTTCTTTGTTGTCGAGCGTAATCTACCGATGTCGGGAGACGTGATACACAAAGTGCATCCTCTCTGGTTTGGAGATTTTCAGTTTCCGGGGCGTCGGGGAATGCCAACAACTTGCCTCCGTTCGCGTGAACACGTTCTGGAAGCTCAAGAAGTCTTGGACCGACTTCACGGCGCTGAAGAGGATTCAATGTTCCTGCAAAGTGAGCGCAGGGCTGGGATTTGCAAGTGAAAAACATTAAAGGGAAGAGAAGGCAAGAAGGAGGAGGGAGGGAGGAAAAAAGATGGAGATGGAGAGAGAAAGAAAGAGAGAGACGCAACAGACGGAAGTCACACTTGTGAAGTTGGAGGTGTGAAGAAAAAGACTTGATCGTGTTTTTAAGGCAGCTTTTTGGACTGCTGTTTTAAAACCCATCAATGTGCTGATTAACTCGTTCTGCTCCGGTTTTTACACTTTACCAACAAACGTTGGTGCAAAAACGCAGCCAAATGTTCTGAAGACGTTAGCGCGGTACGATCATTATATTAAAAACTCACCATCTACATAAACATTGAACATCCGTGGCCCGATCTTCTAATTTTATCAAACGCGAAAAAACCTTTTTTAAATCACCGACGCCTTTCTCTCCTTGTAAAAAAGGAACTAGCGAGCCTCAGAATGTTTTTACACGTAGACGCATGAGCCTCAGGAAGTGTGAGACACGGATGTTGGCACAGGGCTCCATCTGATGCATGAGGATAACACATCTTTCAGCTCAAAGTCAGCACCAACATTGTATGAGATGTAAACAAGAGGAGAGGCCCCCCCCCCCTGGCAGCGCCTCCCTTGTCCTTGCCCGCGCCCTGTGGACCCGTGCCCAGGACCCGGGCCTCTCCCAGGCCAAGCTGCCCAATGGTCCGGTTAATCATATGCAGCGCCACGAGGAAGCTTATGCTGGCCTGCGCCAGTATGCGCCTCGAGGAAACCGCAGGGTGTCGAGGCCAGAGCCGCGGCGAGACGAGGGCCCGACAGACCGGCTTGGCATCGGAGGCCTTGGCTGGGATCTGGAGATGAGTGGACCCTTCAGAACCGGAGCTGGTGCCCCCCTCTGACCCCCCTCCCTGTGTCTCTCCCCGGGTCTGCTGACCCCGCTGGCTGTGTGGACAGAGGCCCTGCTGACCAACACCAACACGGACATTACTGCCTCCCAGCAGGGAGACCTCGGCTCTGGAGGGCAGTGGTCCGTTTGATGGGAGCCGGGCCCGTGTCCGTGTGTCCCTCCTCAAAGCGAAGACCCTTCCTGCTTCACCGTTGAGAGGATGCCCATCAAGCCCTTCGTCTGATACGATGCATGGCCCGTTTGACGTTGTTTTGTGATCAATTTTCTCCGCCCTCTCAGAATCATGTCATTCGATTGCAGAAAAACAAGTTCAGTTTGGGATTTTCTTTCTCCAGAAGTCTACACTGCAAAAATTCAGCCTAAAAGAACAAGGAAAAAAGTAATAAAATGAGGGAATATTACTTGGAATAAGCCAAATTATCTGCCAACAGAACAGGAAAATTTGACTTGCCAAGATTTCTTAAAACAAATGAAATGCTCCAACATTAAAACTGCCTTAAGAAGAAATATATTGCCAGTCAAAAATAAAGCATAGATTTCCTTAATGTGAGATATTTCATCTTACTTAGATTTTAATTTTTGCAGTGCAGTGCTCATTCTGCTCGTCCACGTTGTCTTTACCCGGCGCCGTTCTCCCATGTTCGACTCCCAACAACCCAAACTACGTCTTTCTTTCTTTTTTTACCACTTTCTAGCCTATAATGTGGCATTTTTCCTAAAAAAAATAATGAAAGGATCTTTATGGTTGAGCCCTGCAAAGCTATTACAATTCAGTAGAGCATGACATGACGTACCAAACGTAAAGGCAATCCTTCAAATAGTTAAAGGAAACTTCAGAACATCTCCGTCAGACATCTTTGTTGACCGTGGCTGTAGCTCAGTGGGGTCAGGGGGTTGTCCTGCAACCCCAAGGCCGTGGGTTCGATCCCCGCTCTCCCCATTAGCTGCAAATCAAAGTGTCCATGAGCAAGGCACTGAACCCCCAGCTGCAAATCACTGCAGCCCACTGCTCCTTAATCACTAAGGATGGGTTAAATGCAGAGAATACACTTCATATATGTATATAACTATATGTAATATGACAATAAAAGTACATTATTATTAATTGTCTGTTGTGCCGATGCATAACATAGCTCTGGAGACGTTTGGGTGTGGACCAGAGTGCTGCTCCGTGGGACCAACAGGCCAATATTAACCTCCATAGAGCCGCAGTAGCATGTCTCAACATACAAATGAACAAACATCACAGTTTACAGTAATCTATGCAATAAACAGTCAAGAAAGGGGGCCTTGATATCTTCAAAGAAATGCTTTTGGGATTATGCCAAACTAACTAACCACCCCTGCCCACTCACACACACACAAACCACTCGTACACATGCTTTTAATCTGTTTTCTAAACAGCTGAGTGACCTTGTGTGCACCATCACAAAGCGCGCTGGAGGTGTGATCCTTCAGCTGAGGAGACACAAGGAAGTCCAACCAAGCCTAGCTTTTACAGTTAAGCAGCGCTCTTCATCTCTACGCGTCCAGGATTAGTTTAACCACCAATGTTCAAAAAGAATGTGGATTAACCGTAATGCGTGCACGATTCAAGATTCAAGATATTTTAATGTCATGTGCACATATAACAGGTTATTTGTACAATGAAAAGCTTATATTGCTGGGTCCTCCAAACTAAACAAAATTACAAGATAAGAGAGAAATAAATACAAATAAGTCACAAAATATGATATTGCACAAGAATGAGGCACGCACATTACAATATTGCACAGATAGTGTATGTATAAAGTGCACTATGCATTGCTGCGAATGTACAGAGTGTTTGTTGCATGACGTTATGAGTCCAGGTGAGGTCCAGGTGAGGGGTCCAGGTGAGGTACAGGTGAGGTTGGTTCCAAGGAATTAAAAGGTTTTCACCCTTTGTAAAGTGGTGTGTGTTGCAGCCTCTTCCTCCATGATGCGGTGGAGTTAAAAGATAGATAGATAGATAGATAGATAGATAGATAGATAGATAGATAGATAGATAGATAGATAGATAGATAGATAGATAGATAGATAGATAGATAGATACTTTATTAATCCCGAGGGAAATGTAGGTCAACCAGTAGCTTATACATTTAACATTTAACTTAACTCACAAACATACATACACAACTTACAGTAGAATCACAGTATAACAACAATAGACACAGGGGGAACATGTTTAGTTTAGTTTAGTTTAGTTTAGTTTATTTCAGTAATTTACAAAAATCAAGATTTTTCCAACAAAAGAGAAAAGATAATGGCTAACCGAAAGGGTCGAGGCTGAAGCTCTCAAGCTTATAAGAGTCCTAACCTATGACTTCACAAGGAAACTTAATTCAGAGAATCATATACTGTACATATACCCATATAAATATATACACAAACGTATATACACATACACATATATATATATATATATATATATATACACATACATACACATACATACACATTCACACACCCATATACATCTACACACACACATAAAACAATAAACAAAATAACAAAAAACGTGTCCCCATTAACCGTTACTTATGATGCTTCATTAATTGATGATACGTTTGTATTTCTCCAAAGTCTTGTCTTTATTTATCTTAAATATCCACATATTTTTACTTTCCTTGATGGCATCAGTTAAAATATTCCACTGTTTGTTCACAGGGAGTATACCGATTTTTACAGATATTAGTGTGCATAAAAAATGTGTAAGTGTTGATGTTGGTATCCACAGGATAGTGCAAAAAGATTTAAATAGGACAGTCTGTGCATTGGCTAGTATAGCCAGTGAAAAGAGTTTTAAAAAAAGGAGTACAAAGATGGACAGTGGGATGGAAAAATAAAAAGTAGCTGAGGAGAGGAGGGGAGACCGAGGAAGGTGTGGTGAATAAAATGCATTTTGATCCGCGCGTTGATGCGTTTTGTCACAAAAGAGCGGCGGCGCGGTGGCGCGGCGCGGCCGGCCTCTGGCCGACGGCGACCTTTGACAAGCCTCGGCCACTTCTCACCTCCGCGAGACGAGCGTTGTCGTGGCGACGCACACGACACGGCCGGCCGACACGTCGCACCGTCTCTTCGATTAAAAGCCTAATAGATGTTTTAGTACTCTGCCACTTTGATGACAGCATGCTAATCCACCGCCCTCGGATCTCTGAGAAGCTGGAGGAGGAGGAGGAGGAGGAGGAGGAGGAGGAGGAGGAGGAGGAGGAGGAGGAGGAGATATCTTACAGCTTGGGAGGGGAACTGACAATATAATCACGGTGAGACACTGCAAGCGTGAGGATTTTTTTTCTCACTTTTCACACGCGGCAGACCCAGAGGGGTGGTCCTGGTCGGGGCACGTAGCCCCAGAGCCCCGTCTCACCTCACGGACATGGAGGCCACCCCGGCTGTCACTTTGCATCTCTGACGCCCAGAGAGGGAGACCATGAGCAGCCCGACAGGCCCAGAGGAAGGTGAGGACCCAAAATGCTTGAGACACACTTGGCTCAGAGCCAAACTCTACTTCCTATCGTGCCCCCCCTACACACACACACACACACACACACACACACACACACGCACACACACACGCACACACACACACACCCTCCTCCTGTCTCTTGTCTCTTGTGAACTTTGATTCTTTGTGATCTTTCTAACCTTTCCATTAGGGGAATAGAACCTGATAGCCCTATTACACTGCAAACATTCAGCCTAAAAAAACAATTAAAATAAAATAAAAAATGAGGGAATATTACTTGAAATAAGTAAAATAATCTGCCAACAGAACAGGAACATTTGACTTGCCAAGATTTCTTAAAACAAGTGAAATGCTCCAACATTAAAACTGCCTTAAGAAGAAATATCTTGTCAGTCAAAAAAAAGCATAGATTGCCTTAATGTGAGATATTTCATCTTAGTTTGATTTTAATTTTTGCAGTGTAGTTTCTCCCCGTAGAGCCAATCAGGCGCTTTGACTCTCCTGTAAGTGAGAGGAAGGCTCAATGGATTTTAAATATGCTGCTTTGGAAGACAAAAGCCACCAGAGATAAACATTATTTTATTTTTTTTATTACAAAATTGAAGAAAATGTAAGGTTATTAACAATTAGTGCCTCCACTGCAATGTGTGAAAATGAATTGTGAGCGTGGAGGTAAGTTATTTTTCAGCGCCCATTTTTGATTGATGTGCTGCACATAAAGGCTCAGCTGGTCCTGAGGAGATTCCACGCCGACACGCCGCCCTCAGACACAACCACGGGTGGGAGAGGCACCGCCGCGGCTTCTGCAGAACCCCCCCACCCCCCCCCCCCCCCCTAAGTGGGTGAGGTGTACCGTGCGTATGTGTGTAACTATACTGTTCACATACTGTCATATTGTGTCCGTCTGTAAAAATGTCCCATGGTGCGGGCAAGATGTGATTACAAATGTTGCTCGGGCATTATTAAAGTGTCATTTATTCTTTTTTTAAATTTGTATTGTATTAGTGTTCAAAATCTCACTCACATATACATATTTCAATTTCTGAGTGTCATTTATTCTAAGTGTATTGGAGTGCTTATTGGCTAAATTACAAATGTGCCACATTGATTGTGATCAGGATCAGCGTTACACAGAATTTACATCTTCATAAATGTTCCCTGTATTCAGTCCGCGAGTATGAATAAACGTCAAATTAAATGCAAATATTGAATATATGTCCATTATTAAATTGTTTAAAACAAATTGTTACGATTCAAGAATAATTGAAATCATGGGGACGTCAGATGCTCGTCCAATAAGTTTCAGGACTGTGGTTCAAACTCACAGAACTCTGTTATCAGCACCCAGGAGCATCTGATGGGTGAGACGTGACTTCAGAGATCTCAGTGACACACATTTGTAATTTGTGAGACTAATTTGTGAAATTAGGCCATACAAATGAACTGAATTGAAAACTGAATTGAAAGTCGGGTGGGTATGCCACGCTGCACCAAGAGGAAGAACACACACACACACACATGCAAAGAAAACCCTTGAGTCTTGGAGTAACCCCTCAGGACTGTCGATGTGACTACCGTCGTGACACCGCGAGCGCTGCAGAGCGAACAAGTGATTCCACGTTTCTTACAAAGCAATATGAATCCTGTGAGCACATCAGAAAACCGTTCCGCCGGTCTCATTTCTTACAGCGTTGTTTAGTGATGGAGCAGTACATGATGCAAAAACACATTTGAAGCGTTTGCAATTTCCCTTTACGTTCTTTTACAACACAAACCCAGGGGGACATCGTCCAATTAGCATTCAACAATGTCATTAGAAACTATCAGACAGAAGACATGAAACTTGGTTCCTGCGTCGCCGTTCCGTGAGCCAAATGTCTGTGACAAGTGTGACTGCTGCGCCTCTTGTCCTCACAGTTAGAGGCATCTCGAGACGGCTGATCTAAAAGTAAAAAACAACACTCCGCTACCCTGTTGCTGCATAACTCACCGGCTGGTGCATTTCAGGTGAACATAATGAGACGGGGACGTTTATATCTCCCAGGAAAACTTTTCTTTTTGATAACTTCCGGTGAACCGGCTCCAGCGGGTTCATTCCCGCGGCAGCACGGCGAGAACAAGGCGATACGTCCCGGCCACTCAAAATGCATTTCAATATAACAGTATAATATAAAGTGCAACATAGTAAAAGAATATGTTTACATGTTCTTTTACTATGTTTCACTTTATGTTGTCCATGCACTGTATGTTGTCCATGCACTTTAGTTTAGTTTAGTTTAGTTTATTTTGGTAATATATATATATATATATATATATATATATATATATATATATATATATATATATAACAAAAGAGAACCAAAATAATGGCTAACCAAAAGGGTCGAGGCTGAAGTATCAAGCTTATAAGAGCCCTGACCTATGACTTCACAAGGAAACTTAATTCAGAGAATCATATACTGTACATATACCCATATAAATATACACACAAACATATATATATATATATATACATACATACACATACATACACATTCACACACCCATATACATCTACACACACACACACACATACATCCACACACATACATATTTACATAAAACAATAAACAAAATAACAAAACACGTGTCCCCTTTAACCGTTACTTTATGTCGTCTATATGTTGCACAAATCACTTTATCACTTTATGTTGCACAATCACGTTATGTTGGACAGAAGAGAAACACAATGTCAATCTTCTGTATGTTTTACACCTAGGAAAACATACAGAAAACTGACTGACTTTGACTCGACTTTGATTCCTGTCGAGGCCCGCACGGCCGCGCCGCGTTCCCTTTTTCAACGAGACGCCCCGTAATGGATTGAGCTACGAAGCGTTGCATTGTGTTGTGGCACTGCCGCGGTGTTGAGGGCCCAAATCAGTATTGAGAACATTGTATCATGAGTAGGAGGCAGTTGGCAAAGCACGTGTAGAGTTTCCAAGACGCATGGCCAAGATTTTTATTTTATTTTGATGTAATAGCTGACGAGATCCGGCTTTGTAGGTATACCAGCAATCTGTACCCGCACATTAGCAGGTCACACAGAGGTGAATCCCCTCTGATTGTGTTCTCGTTGAATTACGTAACTTAAAAATCGTGGAATATGCCTAAATATGAACTGTTCATAAACTCTGTCAAATTCATTGAATGTGTTTTAACTCTAAATCTGTCTTCTGATCACATGACATCTATTGTTCTGTCCACCTGGAGAGGATCCTCCTCTGTTCTCTCCTCAAGGTTTCTTCCCTTTTTTCCCCCTGAAGGTTATTTGGGAGTTGTTCCTGGTCCGATGTGAGGTCAAAGGTCAGAGGTCAGGGATGTCTGTGTGTACAGATTGTAAAGCACTCTGAGACACATTTGTAATTTGTGAAACTGGGCTCTACAAATAAACTGAACTGAATTGAAAAAAAAACCTTTGTAAGTTTAGGGGGAGGTTAAGAAGAGGTCTAAAGAATCTAAAGTGGGGTCTGTTGTTCGAACAGGAGCCCAACAGAAGCGTCACGCTGTGCAACGAACTCCACCGGGTCGTTGTTGCAGAGGTTTAACCGTCCTGTTAACTTCAGATGTACTCACATCTTTTACCCTTTTTGAGCCCAGCAGTTAAAACCTCCAGAAAATGATTAGAATTCATATTGTTTCCCAAGTTTAAGTGTGTGTACTTTATGTTTGTTTGTTTGCTGACAACCTAAATATCACTTTAAAATAAATAAAACAGTTGATATTTCTTATATGTTTTACACAGTGAAAAACAGCCTGGGGTCAAATTGACCCTAAAGAACACCGATACGTAAAAGTTGTGTTCAAGACAGTGAAAACATATCATCATGTGGATTTGATGTTTTCCCAGTTGTCCCCAAAAAACTAAGAAAAGTCTATAGAAATATGAAGCAAAAAAACTCTATCAATATTTTTTTTAGAGACGCCAAACATTGAATGAGGTCAAATGGATCCCAAAGGTAATAAGAGGGTTAAGAACATGACACTACTAGTTTACACCCCCCCCCCCCCCCATGGACATACGTGTTCTAGGATCTCTAGATCTATCTCCACTACTCAGACTTTGGGTGGTTGTGTTTCAGAAAATCATGACATCATGACGTCGTCAGTAGAGCCACGCCCCTTTTTCTGCCAACATGGCCGCCGACCGACGGACAAGAGGAAGTGAACGGCGCCGTGTGAAGTATTGATCGTCTTGTTTAAGAGCATCACCGCTATGCAAACTGCTGTTGAAGGTAAACATGAGATGTGATGGTACCAGCCAATGCACCGGAGCTCCATGCGGATTACGATTCAAACTGTTTCAAACTTTTTTAAGCTGAGGACCGAAATGCGGTGAAATAGATTTCCATCGAAAAGTCATTGAGTGCAATTTCGTTGTCGATTATACATTTGTCTGGGACAGGGTTGTGTCACACAACTATCATGTGAAGGAAGAGTAAAACATGTAATTAAAATTATTATTTCTTCTTTTGTCATCTCATACACACACTTTGCATTTTTCACACTGTCTATATATTATTTTATTTTACATTGCTGTATTTACATATATGTTGTATATATATATATATATATATATATATATATATATATATATATATATATATATTTTATTTTATTTTTTGTATTTTACTTTGTATACTTTATGCACAGTCACTTTCTTTCTTGCTTATATTTGTATTTTATTGTGTTTAGTTTATTGGTGCTACTGTGTCAACAGATTTCCCCTTGGGGATTAATAAAGTAAATTTCTATTCTATTCTATTATATATATTTATATCTATATATATATATATATATATATATATATATATATATACACATATATATTTTATTTTATATTTCACATTTTGTATACTTTATGCACAGTCACTCTTTCTTTCTTTCATATATTTATATTTTATTGTGTTTAGTTTATTGGTGCTACTGTGTCAACAAATTTCCCCTAGGGGATTAATAAAGTATATTTCTATTCTATTCTATTCTCTTAGAGACTATTTATTGTGTTTTTTAGTGACGTGTTTTTGTGCGTTTGGACTCTCCGTCCATTGGAATAGACCACATCATATTTGAATCATTTATTTTGATTGAGCATTTGCAGTATAAATATATATATTTTACTTGGAGAGCGTTGTGTTCTGAACAGGTTGGAGCTGACACTCAGCTTTTTGAATAATGAGGAAAGCAAATTAAACAAAACACACGTCTTGTTCTCTGATGTGACTCCACGGTCATCCGGACGACATCATCCGCCTTCGCCTTCTAAAACTGATGTTTAAAGACAGCAGAGGTTTCTGCTCTTAAGCTCCGCCTCCACGCCGCGGCCGCTCACACACCTGCACCCTTCCATCGCTGACCCCATCAGTCTGCTCGGCACAGTTGAACTTGTGCCCCCTGCCTCCTTGTTGACCTCCTCGGTAGAGTGAACCCATCACTGCCCCTTCCTTCCTTCCTTCCATCCACTCCTCCTCCTCCTCCTCCTCCTCCTCCTCCTCCTCCTCCTCCTCCTCCTCCTCCTCCTCCTCCTCTTGTTCCAGCTCTTTCAGCGCGGCAGACTGTCGATCCCGCCTGGCCGCCCCTTGCCGTCTCGCAGAAGTGCGAAAATAAGATGGCATTGGATCTATTAACACATTGGGCTGAGTGTTAGTGAGGGGGCCCCAGCCGAGACCACTCTCCCAAGGTCCACCGACCGCCGGTCTGTCCCCGCTCTGGCCGGGGGCAAGATGGAAGGTTGTGGACGGGGGTGGGGGGGGGGGGGATGTGGTTCGTAAAGGCAATTAGAGATATCTGAGAGCCATAGGTGGGGGTAGCGTAGAGGCAGCAGTGGAGTGCTCTGCGTCGGGCGTGCTGACGCTTGTCCGTCAGAACCGTCTCCGGTTCATCAGCAGTCTGATTGGAGCGCCGGTGGACCGCCGGCCACGATCCGATCGGCACGATTCCCTTTGAGGGTCTCTGTGTGTGAGCGAGAAGCAGAGAGATGAATGGTCCTCGCTGGTTTTGGACTGTATTGTCCAAACTCTCCATGGTGGAATATGCCTAATATGAACTGTTCATAAACTCTGTCAAATTCCTTGACTGTATTTTAACTCTAAATCTGTCTTCTGGTCACATGACATCTATTGTTCTGTCCATCCTGCAGAGGATCCTCCTCTGTTCTCTCCTGAAGGTTTCTTCACTTTTTCCCCCTGAAGGTTATTTGAGTTTTTCCTGGTCCGATGTGAGGTCAAAGGTCAAAGGTCAGGGATGTCTATGTGTACAGATTGTAAAGCACTCCGAGACAAATGTGTAATTTGTGAAATCAGGCTATACAAATAAACTGAACTGAATTGAATTGGATTGAATTTTTGGCCCGTCACTCTTAAATTGTTTTAGTCGCGGGAGGAAATGAAACAAAGTGATTTTGAGGTCATTTAATGTACTTTTTGTGTGTGACAGTGAGATTTTCTGAGGAAAGAAGCCCTCGCATAGGCATCAATGTTGTAGTTTTATTTATCGGTGAGTGTGGGTCAGTGGTTAGCAGGTCTGGCTTTCAACCAGGGGGTTTATGGTTCAATCCCCGCCCCAGTTGATGTGTCCTTGAGCAAGACACTTCACCCTGAATTGCTCCTTGCAGCTCTGTCTACGGTGAATGAAACGTAACACGTAAAGCCTCTTAAATCGAATTGAATCGGTGACGTGTGTGTTATGTAACATTCATGTCGCAGTTCATTTAAAGAAGGAACAAGGAAAATCAAAACATTAAACAATAGGTATAGTCATGCATGAATAAATAAAATTGTGAAGATCAAAATTTTAAAAAGACCTGCCCTCGTCGACGGCCTCGAGAACCTGAATGTGTCGTCATAAACATTTGAAAAGTGAACTGATAACAATGCACTGCAAACATTTAAATCCAAGTAAAATGAAATATCTCAGATTAAGGTAATCCATGCTTGTTTTTTGACTGACAAGATATTTCTTCTTAAGGCAGTTTTAATGTTGGAGCATTTCACTTGTTTTAAGAAATCTTGGCAAGTCAAATGTTCCTGTTCTGTTGGCAGATAAGTCTACTTATTTCAAGTAATATTCCCTCATGTTATTACTTTTTTTCCTTGTTTTTTTAGGCTGAATCTTTGCAGTGTGTTGGTTTCACAGGTGTACGTGTGCGCACGTGTTCGTACCGGCGTGTGCGCGTCGCTCCCTTGTCCCGGCGCAATGTGCAAACTCATCGCGAGCGCTCAGCATATTTTTCTATTCGTGAAGGTAAAACATAAAGTGCCACCAAAGCTGCCATTTCTCAGATAACCTTGTTCCAATGTTATGATGACTTTACATGTGCTCGCATCCACAGGATTTCACTCCTGAACTTGTTGGCACGTGGAGACGTAATGTGTGTCTGTCTCCGAGTGTCTCTACCTCGGTGCGATTGCACGCCCACAGATCTCCCAGCTCCATCACAACAGCAACGGAGGAGATAAATAAATAAACCTCACAACTTTTTGTCACACTTCAATCACATAACATTAACCGACCGCATGTTCGGAATTAATAGACGGTGTTTGCTGCTATTTATTTGACTTTTCTTTTTTAAGCAAATGATGAATGAATGCGCCCGAGCGCACAGTTTTACGACAAAAGGAACATCGCCGCGCCTTTTCCTACGCGTTCCTTCTCTCCGATTTACAGGATTACCGCGGAGCGTTATCGTCTCTTCTCGGCGTCATCCTGGCCGCGGAAGCGAATTCCACCATCGCACCTCTGCTGTACAGCATGTGGCCCTCCCTCAGAGGGGCTGGTTACCAAGCAGATTAGACAAGATATTTACAGGTGTGAAAAGATGCATTCTTCTAATACAGTGTGAAATTCTTCTGTTAAGTGCGCTCTTTCCAATAAGCCTGTTCACAATGGGATGAGAGAGAGAGGAAGGGCGAGAGAGAAAGAGAGAGAGAGAGAGAGAGAGGGAGGGAGAGAGAATCCAAGAAGCGACTTGTCTTGTTTTTTGGCTCTGTATTTTAAAAGGAGCTGAGGCGTAGCTGAGCGCAAGTCTTAAGAAAAAGTGATAAAATATACAGTGAGAAAAGCTTTCAAAGTGTCGGGAAATTAAAGCGGAGTGCAGCAGCAGGGCGGGGGACGCGGGTGGGGTGGTAGTGGTGGTGGGGGCGGGTTGGTTTGTCGGGTGGTGGTGGGAGAGCGGTGCTCAAGATGACTGCAATCTGCTTCTGTGACTCCATCGTGGAGTTGCCCTCGGAGGCCTCGGAGGAGTCAGCTGGACGACGACGACGTCGCGCCTTAAGAGTTGTTCCCCAGGAGGTGCATCCAACGGCGTCTGAGGCTATTTTTTTTTGAGTTATTCTAAAGGGGTATGGGGCTGTAGCAAGTCTTTTCTTTTTTGTTCTCGTCACCTGGCGTGCCCCGCAAGGAAAGTGAAGAGCAGGTAGAGGAGGGAGAGGAAGAGGAAGAGGAGGAGTAGGAGGAGGAGGAGGAGGACACTCAGCCGATCCAAAATTCAGCGAAAGGGAAGAGGATGGGAGGTTGAAGGCGGTGGTTGTGGGTGAAAGGGGGGAGAGGGGGTAGGGGGTAGGGGGTAGGGTATGGGGTGTGGTGGTGTTGTGACCACACGCCCTCACCCGTAGAGCGTGGCTCGGAGCCCAGACGAGTCCGCGCTGGTTCTGCCCGCTAAGGAAAGACGGTCATTCTGTTTGGGAGTCAGGAACAGCTGCGCTGCCAACTCTCCACCATGTGAAGAGAAAAAACGGGAGAAAAAAAAACGATCCTAGCTGGTAAATTCCTGCAACTAGCATTTGCATTAATGAGTCTCAAGGTGGAGACATGTAACACACGTGTAAACCAGGGGATCTTTTTCAGGGCCAAATACATTATTCATATGCTGAAATACAAATGTCATCAAATCAAGTTACGCATCGTGCAATAATTTACAATTTTAAATAAGAAAAAAATACTCAAATAAACAGGAACAAAATCAAAAAAACGGTTGCCTTAAAAAAAAAGAAAAGAGAGAAAGAATCTACAACAACTTATAATTCTTCTATTCATTCATTTCTTAATCATAAAACACATATTCCTCTCCTCCGTTTCCCTGTGCACTGAAGCGTGAACGGCTTCTTTTGATGCCTCCGCTAAATGCAGCGCCGGCTCCTCTTTCATCCGCCGCTGCCAGTCGTCCTCGCGGCGGCGGCGGCGCCGGCGGCGGCGGCCTCCTCTCCCACCGCGGCGAGCAGCGCCACACGGCTCGGCCGGGCGGAGAGACCCCCCTAATTAATGGAGGCAATCTTGCAGCTTTCAACCGGCTTTACATTTCTTTTAATAAAAGGATTAACGGGGGAGCATTAAGACGTATTTAACCTCCAGCGCTAGCTCTGTTTCAATAAGTATTAAACAGCCCATTAAATGGAGTGGGGAGCTCAATTAAAGCAGACAAAGGCCGATGTGCTGAATGCGGAGCGAGGGGAGGACTCGGGCTTCGCCGTTCGCATTTAGCATCTGCCCAAGCGGCTCACGGTGAGCTGGAAGAGAAAGAGAAGTGACAGGATGCAGACGCAGACCGCTGAAGGCCCGTGTTGGGCGAGGAGCAAAATACACATCGACCGAATAAAACATACAATAATTCTCCTTTTTATTCTCCTGTTGTGGCATTGTTTTTAAAAGATGTATGTAGTCTACCCACATTGGAAAGAGGAGCCAGGAATCTCAGAAATCTATTTTCTAAGTTGTTGATTTTACAAAACAATCAACCGCCACCGTGCGCGCCGTGCCAGAGCCCCTGCTGAACAATGATGGTATTGTTCTCTTGGAAAAGAAAGCTGGCGTGGGCCGCTGCGTTTATCAATTTTCCCTTTCTCCTCTTCGCCCACTACTTGTTTGTCGTGGCATGGCGAAGGCCCGTTTTGGGCCCAGCAGGTTGTCCTGCGCGCATGGCATCACCTAAAATTAGTTCAATCAGCGGTGGCCTCTTTTTGCAGCTTTGCCACGGCGGATGTTTGCGGGGAGAAGAGAACGGCTTTGGCTCGCTCCACTTCCCATGTTTGTGGCAGACCTCGTTTCTTCCTCGTTTTTTTATTGTTCTTCCTCGACGGAACAACAATAAAAGAAACTATAGTGTATATTCCAAAATGAAAATCTCACAGTGCGATTGATGCCTTATACAGTTCACTCAGTTGTAAATGAAGCTGTCAAACGTCTAAAGCCCATCAGCATATTCGTCACATACGTTTAAAGAAAACGCAAATGAGAAAATGGGAGTCTGCGGAATTGAATTGTTAAACTCCTCAACATAGCAGACAGTCATGCACATAAGTGTTAATTAGTTTTCGGATCCATCTTTCTAGCATGAGCGTATTGAGAATGACGTGGCTGAGTAGTTAAATGCATCCCCTATCGTATATCATTAGCCCCCCTCCCGTTGCAGGATGTGGCGGAACAGCTTTTCTCGGGTTGTCTTCCATTGAAAATGATTAGCCTCAAACTACATCTCCAAAGTGTTTGTCAGGGCGCGTGGCGCGCTGCAGCGGCTCTGGGAAACAGATGGATTTGCTCGCGGAGGAACAGACTGAACGTGGTGCGCCTCCAGCGGACGCCACGCGACCGTGGCACCGACCCTCAGTCCGTATCGCCGCACCCCCTTTAGAGGCCGTTAGCCTGCAGGCGGAGGAGAATCAGAGTGACAACTATAGCAGCGAGAGTGAATTACGAGGGTTTACGCTTGAGCGGACATTGATCGGATGACGACGTGTCATTTTTAAATGTCTGGTTTTTGATCGCTTTTTTTAAAGATGTAAATGCTGGTGGGGTCGTTAAATGTCCGATGGAGATTAGTGTTAGCGCGGAAAAACACGAGCGTGCCCTTTGAAACTTAGTAGCAAAGGGGGAAAGTGTGAACCCAAAATGCTGAAGAAACAAACCGGACTGCGTGACCAGCCGTCGTTTACGCTTAGCGGCAGAAACAGATCCTCCTCCAGCCAACAGCATTTGTAAAAGAAACACCCTAAAACTGTAAATATTGTCCTAACTCCGGCTTCAAACCGCCTGCAGTAGCTGCCGCTTGTCACGCGCGATTCATGAACTCTTTCAATAAATCACAAATGTTTGCACCGGCCTCGACCCCGCCGTGCGTAATCACATCCACGGCGCTGTTGTTTACCTGCGTGTGACGCACCGACTGCCTTCATCTAATTCTCAAACTCAAGATAGAGGCCGCTCGGGGTGAGATGGTTGCCATGGAGAGGAGGAGGAGGAGGAGGAGGAGGAGGAGGAGGAGGAGGTACTCTATATTGTAATGTATCTATTGTGCGGCTGCAAGATCCATTAATTGGTATCACTGAGCTCCTGATTCTGGGAAAGCGTGCTGTTGCTCTGAGCTGCGCGGCGAGGAATATGAATCTCATGCCTACTAATGTGTGGCAGAGTGATGTTTGTGGTTATTATTTCAATTTGGAAGTTGTTTTTCTCGCACAGAATTGTTGCCGTTAAGGTTTTATGTTGAATGGGTTTGTGACCCCTTCATGCACAGTGTGAATGTAAATGGGATTGAATTTTCACTTGGACTTCGAAGTTCCTATGCTACGTTTATTTCATGCATCCAGTCTGTGAACATCAAAGGTCACTCTGAAAAGGATGAGCACTCACCTCTGAAAGCCCAGGATGATCGCCCTGAGCTGCTCCACGTCCTCCTGGATGCATCTTTTTGCAAATATCTTCCCGTTATCACGTTGTAGTCTGTAGTTTATGCCTAATGTTGGCCTGTTCTGGGCACACAACATGCATTATGTACGAATATTACACGTGTCGTCATGACAGAGGAATCCCTCGTCAGTCGCTCTTTGTGGCAGCGGGATGTGGTTAGGCTCGGCTGCAGAGTTCAGGAGGCGGAGTCTAATTGGCCTCAGCTGGTGGCTGATTGCTAATCAGCACCAGCTGGGGCCAATCTGTGTGTATGTGTGTGTGTGTGTGGACTGAGGAGGAGAGAGTGGAGAACAGAGGCTCAGGCCACATTTACACATAGCTGGTATTTACAGAAACTAATATTTCTGCCCCTCCGTTTTCTAAAATAACGTTGTACACACAAGGTTGTTTTCAACAAAGTTTCCGCATAAATACGCCGTCCGCATACGTCCCATAGGACGCTCACGTGACGTGAAGCATCTTTAGTCGCACACTGTGACGTCTGACATCCTAAAACTCTGTTTGACCTCGTTCACACGCAAACACAAAAACAGAGTTTTTAGAAATGATCGTTTTCTGTAATAAAACCTCAGTTTTTGTGTAAATGAAAGGTTAAAACGCGTGAAGATATATGCGTTTTCCCATCGTGTAAACGGGGTCTCAGTAGACAAGAACTAACGAGGGAATGGGCAACAGGTGAGACGGGCGTGAGGACCAGGTGAAGGTAATGAGGGACTAACGAGGTGATCAGAGGCAGGTGAGGGGAGCTGGACTAACGAGGTGGGAAGCAGCATCTGGAATGACAGGAGAGTTTTAGGCCACATTTACACATAGCCGGTATTTACAGGAACAAATATTTCTGCCCCTCCGTTTTCAAAAATAACGTCGTACACACAAGGTCGTTTTCAAAAAAGTTTCTGTTGATATGAACCCTCATAAATACGCTGTCCGCATACGTCCCATAGGACGCTCACGTGACGTGAAGCATCTTTAGTCGCACGCTGTGACGTTTGACATCCTAAAACAGAGTTTGACCTCGTTCACACGCAAACACAAAAACAGAGTTTTCAGAAATCTCCACTTTGGCCAGAGTTTTTATAAACGATCGTTTTCCGTGATGAAACCTCCGTTTTTGTGTAAATGAAAGGCCAAAACGCATGAAGATATATGCGTTTATATGCGTTTTCTCATCGCGTAAACGGGGTCTCAGTCTGCACCCTTTAATACGAGATATGAACAAACATCCGCCTGATGCTCATCCTTGAAGCTCGGGAGGGAAACCGCAAACCTGGTTCTCTCTTCATGGCTTTCTTTGGTTTGGCCTCATGCGAAGCGAGGGTCGAAGAGGATTGTAAAGCCCCCTGAGGCAAATTTGGGCTCCATAAATAAAATTGACTTGACTGGACTTGACGATAGTGTATTGATCCGCTACCGTTAGATTTCTACCACTTTCCATCATTATTTCACAGCTTAGGTGTTGTCTGACACGCAGGTCAGACCTACATGCAGCACTCTTTATGGCTGAAAGAGCACACCAAGCGATGGTACAGAAAAGATAAGATAGATACACACACACACACACACGCACACACACACACACATTACATTACGTTACATCACATGACATTTAGCAGACGCTTTTATCCAAAGAGACTTACAATAAGTGCATTTCAACCTAGAGTACAAACTAAGAACAACAAGAATACAGAAAGTAACATTTCCTCAACATAGTCAAACTACTAAAGTACCTTAATAAGTTATTTAAGAGCCAATGAAGTGATAATCTGTGTTTTAATCCAGATATAGTGGGAAAAGGTGCGTTTTTTCAGTTTCCAGTGAAGCTGTAGAGACTTTCTGCTGTCCTGATGTCAGCAGGGAGCTGGTTCCACACACACGTCTACACTTTAAGGATCCATGAAAAGAGTTTTCAAAGTTTGGTTTCAAGGGGATCTCAGAAACCCTCCAGAAGTACATTCAGGCTTTCACAGAGTCGGCTGGGGAAGAGCCAAGACTGACGAATGCCCCCCCTGCTGTGTTCTTTGCACCCCGCTCTCAGCTCTCAGAGGTATCCCAGGCCTGTTGAGCCTGTGAGGGAAAGTGAGAGGATCAAATGGGAGGAGGAGGAGAGAGAACATATGAAAGTTAGAGAAAGAAAGAAAGAGAGAGAGAGAGAGAGGGAGGGGGGGGGTTCTGGAAGTGTAAAACAAAGAGATGGGTAATGATGTGAGACTCCCCTCGTGTTCTGGTGCCTGCAGTGGACTCACAGCTTAGCACGGGTCAGGATGTGTTCGGCTGCTTCTCTCCCTGCCTGAGAGCTGTCATTAAGTCATCTGGCGGTGTCCAGGGTAAACATCCAGTCAGTCGCTCAGCGCCAACATGTGCACGAGCTGCTCTCCCTCCTCTGGCCACACGCGCCTCCGTACACTGCAAAAACTAAAATCTAAGTCAAATGAAATATCTCAAGTTAAGGCAATCTATGCTTGTTTTTTTACTGACAAGATATTTCTTCTTAAGGCAGTTTTAATGTTGGAGCATTTCACTTGTTTTAAGAATTCTTGGCAAGTCAAATGTTCCTCTTCTGTTGGCAGATCATTTTACTTATTTCAAGTAATATTCCCTCATTTTATTACTTTTTTTCCTTGTTTTTTAGGCTGAATTCTTGCAGTATATTTCAGAAGTGTTTCACGGTGAGATTGTTCTCTTTTAGTTGCGCCGTTCAACATTAAATGAGAACGGTTCGTTAAAGCAACAATGAGCCCTCACCTGCTTCCCACCAGCAACCGCTGACACCGGCGTTCTTCCGCATGCACGGCCGAGGGGTTCATTATCTCATTTTATTTGACCTTCATTCAACCAGATAAGTCAAATGAGAACACGTTCTCATTTACAATGATGGCCCGGCCCAACATACGGCAGCACAACCGTTGATATTTAAATGCATATGGCATCCTCTGTACATTCGCAGCAATGCATAGTGCACTTTATACACTATTTATACACTATCTGTGCAATATTGTCATTTGTGTGCCTTATTCTTGTGCAATAACACCATATTTTGTGACTTATTTGTAAACTGTGACTTATTTGTATTCATTCTTTCTTACCTTGTAATTTAGTTTAGTTTGGAGGACCCAGCAATATAAGCTTTTCATTGTACAAATAACCTGTTATATGTGCACATGACATTAAAATATCTTGAATCTTGAATCATTTACTGCACAGCAAACTGCAATAGATCACTGGAGATCCTGGCAAACTCAACACTTTACTTAACTCAGCACTTTACTTTGTTTTCCCCTTGGATATTAAGTATTAGTATTTATTTTTGTGTTTTATAATTATTTGTATTAATGCTCTGATGTGCACCGCTGCTGTGATTTTTGAAATCTCCCCACTGTGGGACAAATAAAGATATATATATATATATAGCCATATACAATTAACAGACACACTCGCCAATTACACGTGATTTTAGTTATCGACCACATAGTAAATTGAATTAGCACAATCATGTGTTCCTCTAATCATTTTCATGAAGGAAAACAAGAAACACAAGGAGCAAACATCCGATGTGCACGCACACTGTCGTCCCGCTTGAACTTCAGCGAGACACAATCGAGTCAAACGAGTAGAAGAAGAAAAGAAGTCCTCCGCTCTAAACTTCCACCAACTCCGAGAAAGCTGCAGCCCGGCTTCCCATTGTGCCTCCGTGCTGAACTGTGACAAAGTTGAAATGGCCCAAGCCAAGACTTGGGGGCCTCAGCTGTGTGTGAGCGGAGCCAACGCATGGCGAAGGCCTTCGCCGGGGTGATGAGAGCAGGGAGCAGGGAGCCAGTGCATGTTAGCTCGAGCTAGAGCGCTTGGTAAAAGTGCAGACAGCTTGGGAGGTGCTAATGAATGCCGGGCATTGCTAACCGTACTGTACCCAGGCTCTGGGCGCAGCCTGGCAGCCTCCTGTCCCTCCTGCCCGTGCGAAATGTGAAAGATCAACCGGTTGGAGGGAGCAGACGGGAGCAAAAAACGCACACGCACACACAGACACGTATCACCGCGCACACACACAGACATACACAAAGTCACACTGACAAAAAAGCCATGCATACGCAGCGACACAGACACACTTCGGGCCTGGCTGGCTACGCTATGGCATCACGAGGGCTCCAGCCAGGCCGAGCCATGAGGCCTCAGCTGAGATGATTCAAGGCGCCCCGCTGGGCCCGCACTCAATCAGCCAGGTGGAGCCGCGCAGCAGAGCGACAAACACGCCGCGCCACAGACGCTCTAAATGTGGAAAGCAATTGGCGTGTGAATTTGTGCTAATCAAAGTAGTATGAGGACTGTATATTTTGAAGTTGTAATTGCAAGGCGAATTTGGGTGGTATGTGGTCGTATGAGTCAAATTCTGATGGGGAGAAAAAAGTTGGTCTTCAGCTATTTGTAATTCATGTTTTTGTCTGGCCGGAAATACTAGTATAAATATTCATGTGAAAGTGTTTCTAACTAGTGGAGAACTTTCAATGCACCAACTAGATAATACGAATGATTAAAAAGTTATATGTCAGTACAGAAATGCATGAATTTTAAAGGTTTTATAAGTTAGAGGTGTATATACGTTCTGCAATTTGAAAAAGACACTTGAAGTTCTCAGGGTTTTATTCAGGTCTTAACCAAAATATCACCCAAGACAAATGTGTGTGGTATGTGGTCGTATGAGTCAAATTCTGATGGGGAGAAAAGTTGGTCTTCATCTATTTGTAATTCATTTTTTTGTCTGGCCGGAAATACTAGTATAAATATTCATATGAAAGTGTTTCTAACTAGTGGAGAACTTTCAATGCTATAACCAGATAATACGAATGATTAAAAAGTTATATGTCAGTACAGGAATGCATGATTTTGTATTTATTCTTTATTTCAGACGCCAAGTTCCATATAAAAATAACAGACTCTAAAAGAGAGAGAAAACAAGAAGATAAAACATACAACATACATAATACAGTTCATTAAAAAGTATGAATTCTCAAGGTTTTATAAATTAGAGGTGTATTACATTCTGCAATTTGAAAAAGACACTTCAGTTCTCAGGTTTTTATTCAGGTCTTACCCAAAAAAAAAAGAAAGATATATAAATAAAATGAAAGTGACAGAAATACTTCTGTAAAGTAAGTAAGACATTGCGAATGTCACCTGCTGTTAGCCCAACATTACTCAAAGGTAGTACAAAGCACTATGCGCCCGAGAAGTGTCTCAAGGCGCCAGATGGCCAACAATTTGCAGCCAATAATTATTGTGAATCTTTACATTTCCTTACTTGGGTCCAAACATAATACATCGCTTTACTCGTGTAATTCTTTGTTCGAGAGGCAGAATCAAATCAGACCTTTTCTTTCAAAGCAAAAAAATTTTTTTGCGGAAAATACAAGTTTGGGATGAAAAGCTCAGGTAGAATGAACCGAATCAACATCTGCAGTGAATAATTAACACAATTTAGATTGTTTCACACATTGTAGCACCAGTCGTTGCTTTTCATTTTATCATATCAAGGTTCAAGGTTCAAGGTTTGTTATTTGCCATCTGTGCCTCGACCAGCAGTCCAGACACATCGGAAAGGTTTTTGCAGGGCTCTCTGAGTCAAGAGATACAAAACAAACACACTATAATAGTAACAATAATAATAATAATATGAATATGAATAATAATAATAATATGAATAATAATAATAATATGAATAATAATAATAATAATAATAGTAACAGTAATAGTAATACAAATGTAATAGAAATGTGAAAAATATATTTTTTAAAAGCACTCTATAAAAAACAATGTGGTAAAGTGTGTGCAGTATTTACAGTATTAACAGTATTAAGTCACCGTTATCTTTGCAGAACATAACCTCATCCACTGCGCTGCAGACGGGAACCGCAGTGGGCTCTTCTGAGCTCGGTGTAACTATGAAAAGAGAGAAGTCCTTATATGTGAGAGTATGGCAACACTTAGGAAACAGGCTCGTGTTGTACGTCTTATACACCCACAACTTTCAACCTATAGCGATGGAGAGATGCGAGTTAAGTATAGAAACGTCTCTCCCGCGGTGACCCGGCTCTGGGACCGTGAAAGCTGTGAACTCTCGTTAGGAACGCGTCCCGATAATGAAGGAATCAGCCGCTCACGTATGTAAGTACATGGGGAGTCTGGTTCCTGTGTTTTGAGAAAGCTGGCAGGAATACTCGTCTCTATTCTACACATTGTCTCTGCGAATTATACCCAGCTGTATACGGTGAATCATACTCGCCATTTCTCCTCATGAATATTCATAACCCGGTGTTTTGCATATACCTTATCTAAATGGATGGTTGCGGAAGTCGGTGTCACAGTTATAGTCTGTGTCCCACCATCTGTGGGTCCTGGCGTATTAAAACAAACGGATTGACGATTTTTGAAAAACTTTTTTATGCAGCGTGAAAAGAGAAACGGACATGATTTTTGTACATGAAGCCTTGAATATTTATATAAACGACTATACGGCGTTGAATGTGATATGCTGTCAATGTGACTGCATTGTGAGGTTATAATATGAACCACCTGACTCTCAGGTACACAACGCAATGCTTCCGATTTAACTTTCTTCTTCAGCCGATCGCAAGTAAGTTAAGTCTCATTAAATGCTCTTTGCGAGTTGTCTGGAGATGTATCTATTCATTAGCTTCAAAAGGGTGTCATGTGTATGAATTATGCTAACAGGATCTAATTAGCAGATGCAAATGAGGTTAGTCAAAATTGTACTGAAGAGACAGAAGAAAAGCTCCATGGGATAGTTGGAGCTCGACAGCTCACCAACCGCCCCCACGCTGGGCACCAAATGTGATGGTTCGCCCCTGCTGCTGCTCCATACAGGAGGCAGGACTGAACCATAAACACAGACGTGGGGAGGGCAGCTGCTGGGAGGTGAACTCATCAAAATGCCATCTTGATAAAGTACAGTAGGGTTCTGCGTTTTTTTGTTAAATTTTTTTTTTTTAAATCTACCTCTGCTGTGCTAGAATGACCGGCTGTACGAGCGTATACTTCGGTGTCAGTAATGTGGTTGAAGGTCCACTCGCCAAAAGTTAGCCCCCCCACCAACTCCTAACCCCCCCCCCCCCCCCTTATCCCCGGCGTCACAGAAGAAACAAGTTACACAACCAGCTGATGGAACTCCAGAATCCGGCGTGAAGAGGACTCACTAATAGCAGCCGCCTACAAGCTCCTGCCACTCTGACATCAGTGGCCCCAGACTGTGGAGAAGCTGGCAGGACTCGGGGAGCATGCCTTCTGGCCTCGGCAGAGAGGAAGGCCAGCAGGCTGCAGCACCACACACACACACACACACACACACACACACACACACACACGCACACACACTTCACCCTGCAGTGGGAGGCATGGCTATGCTAGCTCACATGCACACAGGGTTAGAGGGGCGTGGATAGGGGGGGGGGGGGGGGGGGGCAGCAACTAGTGACCCTGTTTATGGCAGGGATCACAAAGCTACAAAGAGCAGAGATCGCTGTTAATTGGCACGGGGCGGACGGCGGCTCGCCCCTGTGCCGAACCCCCGAGTCATGCCGGCCCTGCCAAGACCGGCAGAATGTCGTTAGTGAGCGATGCAAACTGGCACCAGGCTCAGCTCACGGGGAACTGGGGTGTGCCAAGTCGACTCAAACGGTGTATCCAATCGTATGTATTTTATCCGAGGTTACACAAGTCCCTGGTTTAAAAAAAATAGAAAAGAAAGGAAAGAAGAGTGGCCAAGCTCCTCCCGCCAGGCGACGGGCTGGAATGTTTGAGTCCGATCGGAGAACTTTGAAACTCTAACTTACTGTCATCTGTTCACTATCAAAGATATAAAAGGTCCAACAATATTTAAAACAAAACAAAACAAGTGACGTGTGCACATTCCAGCTGACGGATACTAGAAACCTTCTGAGGAACCTGTTTGTTCCGCACTGTTTGGATCGGCTGTATTCAGGGGAGTTTGTTCATTTACCTCTGTCACCCAGAGGAGAGGACCACTCCGGAGGAAACTCAACGGGAAGATGGAGGGCTTGTACTTAAAGTCCCATTTAATATGGTTTATTTAATAAGGCCAGTGCAAATAAAAACATTTCTGTAAATGTGCCAGAGTTAGCCAAGAGGCTATTTTTCATCTGCAGTCCCAAAGATGCTGATGGTAAGAGCAAGCCTAAAAACATGAGATTACATCACTGTTACAAGATAACGACCAGCCACCACAAAGTCATACCCCACTGCCCCACTGTCAGACTGTTAGAGCATTACTAGACTATCTGGATTAAAACACAGATTTGCACTTCAGTGGCTCTTAAATATCTTATTATGGTACTTTTGTAGTTTGACTATGTTGAGGAAATGTTACTTTCTGTATTCTTGTTGTTCTTAGTTTGTCCTCTAGGTTGAAATGCACTTATTGTAAGTCGCTTTGGATAAAAGCGTCTGCTAAATGACATGTGATGTAATGTACTGGTACCTACAGACAGTGTGTGAGAACAGCCTGCAGAAGTGAGTACGCTACAATGGCCTTTTCCACTTTTCCACTACTACAATGTGACTCTGCAAGCCGCCTCCCTCGGAGAGGATTTTGAACAAGAAGCAGGGAAACCTCAAGTGAAAGAGAAAATAGCTTTAGGGTGATGTGAGACCACCCACACACATCCTCTGGGTGACTCACCGCCAGCCACCGCTCACCACACAGGTGTACCTATAGGTACACGCACCGCCTCTGAAGCCACATGGAAATATCTCTTTTTGTGTTGAGATTCTTGCGTTTCGGCTTATCCGTAGGCCTGCAACGCATGATCACTCAACTGTGAGTGATTCTGAATGACGTCCCCTTAATTGTTTCTTACATCTAACAATTAACAACTTCGTAGGCAATAAGCAGAACCCCAAAAGCCTAACGGTGCATATAATTAATTGAACTTTCACGAGACGTGAAAACAAAGCAAAAGCAGTTTTTCTTCCTTGCTCATTTTGACTGCAGCAGATCCCCTGTCTTCACACCTCCCACGCTGGTTTAACGTGTTGCATTGTCCCCCACACAGCTATGTACATACACACACACACACACACACATCAGAAACACATTGAGACCCACACACACGCGCACACTCACAAAGCTATAGGAAGAGCGCACCAGCCCGGGGCTCCCCTGCCTCTGTGCACACGGTGCGATCGCTGGTTGTGCCGGTGAGGAGGAGGAGGAGGACGTTCTTCATCCAGGGTGAAGGTACGTCCTCCTCAGGTCATCATACCTAGAGTTGTGCATCATTGGGGATCCCCCGATGCGCCCATCAGACCAGCCACACCGAGAGAACACGAGGTTTACACAAAGACTCTCAAGCTGCAACATGCGGTGGAACTAATTGAGACTTTAATTACTGGAATAAGGGAATAGTTGGACATTTTTCTAAATGTGCTAAATTAGCTTTTTCGTCGAACATTAAGGCAAAGTTAGTTTTTTATTAGCCCTCCTGTGACCTTTGGGGCAATTTGACCCCATTCAATGTTTAACGTCTCTAAATAAATGATTGACATCATGTTTTTTGCTTCATATTTCATGAATTTTCTTAATGTATTGGGGACAACTGGGAAAACATAAAATGCACATGATGATGTGTTTTCACTGTCCTGAACACGACTCGTACCCATCGGTGTTCTTTGGGGTCAATTTGACCCCCAGGCTGTTTTTCACTGTGTAAAACATATAAGAAATATCAACTTTTCTATTTATTTAAAGGGCTATTTAGGTAGTCAACAAACAAACATAAAGTACCTGACACTTAAACCTGGGGAACAATATTAATTATAATCATTTTCTTGAGGTTTTAATTGCTGGGGTCAAATTGACCCTGAGGGTAAAATATGTTTGTACATTTAAAATTCACAGGAGGGTTAAAAATACAAATGGAAACAATAGAAAGGCGAAACAATGTAAAGTTAGCCCTCCCAACCCGTTGGTCCTGGTTCAAGTGTCTGTTTGAGCCACCATGAGAGGCTCTGCCTCTCTTCATCCTCGGCCACGAGTTCAGAACGCAGCACATTGCACACAAATGAAATGCACAAAGTACGAAAGGTGTTGTTATTGAATGCAACATGACTTTGTGTACTTTTGATTTACAGGCCGAACTCCCCCGTTAAAGGGGAGCCCGATGCCAGTTTGTCAAACAGCCCCGTGAGACAGGGACTTTATTCACTCCAATGAATCACGGTCGGCATCTGGTTTCCATTTGGGAATCGAGGCATGCCCCTCTCTCCGACTCGGTCATGAGTTGAATCATCCAGGATTTGCAAACCACGTAAATAACACCTCACTTTTTAATTGTTTCAAGTTGACGCAACTCACTCAGCCACTGAAACCTTATCAACCCCACGCTGTGTGTGCAAAGCGCCGTAGCTTCAACACACACCAGACGTCTGGACCGTTGACTCTGGGTGTGGGTCCAGCCTGTCTCGGCTGGTCTGTTCTATCAAGGTCCGCAACCATCCGATGAACCTCGAAACAAGCGCACCCCCACATCCGACAGAATGCTCGGTCCATGTGTCTAGACCTCCACCATGTCTGACCCGCCAGCACAGAAGGACACACAAACACTCGACAGACGAGCGCGAGGAACAAACACAGGCGGCCTCCTTCTCCTCCGCCATGTGACTTGGATATGCATGCTCACTGCTGTTCGTCATTTCTTATCGCTGACACCCACCCTTCCACATCCACATATACACTTGTCAGATATGACACCTCTACGCACAGGGAAGAGACCAGGTTACCGTCCCTCCTCTCGGAAGCGCCACTAAAAATCTCCCGCCTCATAGGCAAACGTGCGTGGCCCTTGAGCGTATAGACGACGGCGACTCCTGGTCCGGGGCCCTCGGACGCGAGGGCCTTTAGTCCTGCGCGTCTCTCCCCTTGCTCCACAGTCAAAGACGGAGACCGAACCGTGGACCACGTCCATGATATGTGGGAGTCCCTGCTGTTTCAATGGCTGCCAGGCGAGGCAGCCTCTTCCCTCTCCCATCGGAGCGTTTGGCTCCATCACCGCGGGAACCCATCTGATGTGGTCCCCCCCACCCCCACCCACGCCCCCCCCCCCCCCGTCTGACTAGCAGCTCTCTTCGACGGGGGCCCAGACGGCTGCAGGGACGGAGCCGAGGAAAGGGGACGCAGATTGTTGTAGAGCATTTACATGTAAATACACAGACCGGGCCCGGGTCTGGGTTCAATATTGAAGGTGTTCGCTGCACTGAGGTCCCTCTGTGTGTGCATATATGAGCGCGTGTGCATACGCGCGTGCTTCCATGTATGTGCATGGCATGATCCAGTACATCTAAATTATACAGCTGCCAAATTGCTGCAAATGTTTTAATACAAAAGCATTCTGTGGTCTCTAATTATTTCTGATGGCTGCTGGGCGCATTTCTGCAGAGCAGGAACGAGAGCCTTCTCAGAGGAGGATCTGGCTTTTTATCAATTAGTTTAATGTCTAATTGCACAACGTAATATAAATACATAATAATATTGATTTAGATGTGTTCGTATGAATGAGGCCTTAACAGGGGGAGTTGGAGGCGGGGGGGGGGGGGGGGTCAAGCTTAAGCCGTTAACCATGTCTACGTAACCTCCCTCCCACTAGCATATGCCGGGCTGGTAGACAGTAAGTCAGTTAGGGCTTTCCTCCGCGTCGCTCTAGAAGCTTTTCATACCGGGAGAGAGAAGTGTTAAAAAACTCTACATTCTCACTTCTGACTCAGATTTAACCACATTGAGGCAGGAGGGCAGCAGAATACTCCTGTGGAGTAAGTCTGTTTGTGTTCCCTGTCCCGAAGAAGAAGGAGAAGAAGAAGGAGAAGAAGAGATAGATAGATAGATAGATAGATAGATAGATAGATAGATAGATAGATAGATAGATAGATAGATAGATAGATAGATAGATAGATAGATAGATACTTTATTAATCCCCAAGGGGAAATGTGTTGTTACAGTAGCACCAATAAACTAAACACACAAGAATAAAATAGAAGAAGAAGAAGAAGAAGAAGAAGAAGAAGAAGAAGAAGAAGAAGAAGAAGAAGAAGAAGAAGAAGAAGAAGAAGAAGAAGAAGAAGAAGAAGAAGAAGAAGAAGAAGAAGAAGAAGAAGAAGAAGAAGAAGAAGAAGAAGAAGAAGAAGAAGAAGAAGAAGAAGAAGAAGAAGAAGAAGGGTTAGCGACGTGATAAAAGCCCAGCTTGTTTGTAGTCGTGCTGTGGGAAAGGACGGAGGACCGGGGGTCAGCCGGGTCGGGCTGCTGCGTCTTCGGCGGCTGGTTGGTTGATGAGCTGGAGTAGGGGTGTGTGTGTGTGTGTGTGTGTGTGTGTGTGTGTGTGTGTGTGTGTCGTGTGCCCGACGGAGAGGGAGGCTTCACGCCGAGTCGATACAGCTCCGCCACCCTCCCTTACACCTCACGTTCCAGGGAACACGTATATCCAGTCTGCGCTGTCAAACTTTTAGCACCTGCTATTTTGCTCCGGTCCCTTATGCCGAGGCCTCTGGTGTCTTCCAGAGGATGGGCCGGGAGAAGTGGGTCAACAAAGGTTGATGCTAAGATGGGGACGAGCGGGGTGAGACTCGGGCCACCGGTCTGCCGTCGGCTCCTCACGCCGTGGTTGTGTGTGTGGTTGTGTGTGTGGTTGTGTGTGTGGTTGTGTGTGTGCTGGTGACGACGCGGCGGGGGAAAGTAAAAAGCCTGGATGTGTCAGAGTCGGCTGAGTGATCTGCTTAGGCTACAAAACACACACCGTGAAGTGACACCCTGGATTTATGTAATTACCTTTTTAGTGTTAAATATGAAATATTTCAGCTGCATTTATTTCCCATTTTCTGCACATCTGGAAGACGTATGGACTCGGAGGCTTTGCAACTTCCTGCAGCACGTCAGCGCCGGGAGATAATGCATCTGTGAGAGGACAACAGAGGAATATAAGAGAGGCCCCGCTACCTGCAGCGCGGGCTGTGGAGCTGCTGCGTTTCCCCACAGGCCCTGGGTGACACTTCCTATAATGCAGTAATCCAAAAATCATGTTAGCGTGCCTCCGGGAATCAAATACAGTGAGTGCAATCCTATTTCCCTGAATGCAGCCAGTACACCTTATTTTTACAAGATTTGTCTTAACACAGTGGATTATCATTGCCCCCTGAAAACCCTTCGCATCACAAAAGCATCGGGCTCACATATCCCCAGATACATTTCTGAAATAATCCACCGCTCCAGACACACACACGCAGAGAAAAAACAGACAAACACACACACACACATGCATGCATGCAGCAACATGCTGACATTGAGACTTATCTGTTGATATGACGCAAAGTAGCATCTGATGGTTTTATGCAATCTGGCGTACTTTAATGTATTTTGAGGAATTCAAACGTGCTGCATATATAGAGAGAATTCCCGCGGGTCTCACTCACTGACTGCTTGCAGATGGGGAAGATTCCCATTTCATGATAATTTGCTCTGCTAGAATGACACGGGGAATAGCCGACATGACATCAAACATGAACGCACTTTACATATTCTAATGTTCTTTGAGTGTAGGTAAAAAGAAAATGCATTATGACAAGAAATACAAATACATTTTGTCCAGAAAATAGAGGGGAGAACCTTGTGCTGTTTAAATCATGAAGAAAATGGCGGGGACAGGGAAATAAGACAAAGAAGAAAAAAAAGGGAGTAATTGATGAAAGCAATATGCACCCAAATGGGAATTCATGAAAGCTGTCACCTTTGTATCTTTGAAGACAGCAGCGTGACGGTAACATAAGCTTCCCTCGCGCCAAGGCTACTGCATGCTTTGATTAAACGCTCGCAATCCCCCCGCACACTGGAAAATATACTGGGGGACATCTTTGATGAACTTGTGAAATAAATTCTTTCCAATAAAAATGCTCTGGAGGATGATGATTTGCGGAGGAACGCAGCGCTGGCACGGCGCACATTGCACTCGGTTCGTTTCCCAGCACCCCTCCCTCCAGGGGTCTCGGTGGCGAAGATCTCTAATGAGACTTGCGTTATTAATCCTTGCAATGGGGTACATGAATCCACTCCCGAGGAACGGCTTCGGCAGCCACCTTGGCCCATAAAACCTGGAATGTATTCCTTTCATGTGCTCTGTTGATGATCTACTCTGACAACAATATGGTGGGACTTCCCTTCCCCTGTCGCGCGGGCCCTGGCTCGGGGCCAAGGAGGGTCATCTCAGACACACTTGGACTTTTATAGGTGGTCAAGGAACACGCTGACAGGTCACAAGTGGGAGCTCCTTTATGAGTGGGACCTAAACATCCACCTCATTTGGAATTAGTTTATTTATAGGCGGCCTGTAAATCACATTTATTTTGTTTTCTATATTGCTTTCAAATGGCATCTGAGTCTTCGGGGTCATTTCAGAAAAACCTCCTTTACTTCAGGCCGTTAAAAACAACAGCGCTGAGTTGGGTTCTGACAGGATTTTCTTTGTCTGTGAAACACAGGTATCAAAGTTGTGAAACAATTTCCGTGCAAAGGAAAGTTCACGTGCCTCGCGTCTTGCAGGGTGACGTGTAGGCAGAATGTTGCCTTTTAAAAACGCTCTCTTGACATCATTTATCAGAATTGTGCTGATCGTGCAAGGCACCATCAAATGAGAGATTAATGTTGACAGCTCGAGTGAGCAATGCTCGACTTTTGTTCTTCCTTTGAACTATAGATTTAGACTCCGACTATAGAAGGACAGCCTGCAGCAACAGAGTCAAGAGAGCAGCCCTCTGATGTGTGTGTGTGTGTGTGTGTGAGAGAGAGCCAAAGAGAGAGATAGAGAGATATAGATGATAAAGACAGACACACATATATATATATATATATATATATATATATA